>CAEFZX010018714.1:0-19364 GCA_903066825.1 Alfaro cultratus | reverse complement strand
TATATATATATATAACTAGTTTGATGCTCTCTGCCATCTTGCTTTGAGCTCAGAGTCTGAAAGGCTTTTCCTCTATCAAACATGCTATTTATTTTCATGTCTTCTGTAGTGGAAACATTGATGTTGACGAAATTTTCTCCAAAATGTCAACGTTTTTCAACCTTTATGGGTCCACTGTTGAAAGTGAGAAGCTAAAATTCAGAAATGACATTGAAATAAAATCCAGTCCAACATCTGGTTTGAGGTGGTTCCTCTGGAACCGGTTGGAGGAAAAATATCCCAACTTCAGAAGATGTGCTTTTATCTTAACAGTGTTCTGTGGTTCCTCCTGTTAGTCTGCAATTTCTTATATTGAGGTCATCAAACCACATTTCAGATCTACTATAACTGATTGATACCTGCTGGCCCAATCTTTGCAACCAGCTTCTGACAGAGAAACTAGTAACCTCCTCCCAGTGTCAGAATCTCACTGAGGAAGAAACTGAATTAGGTTTTCTTTCACTTTAATATGTCTGCTATAACTGATGTGTATTTGCAAATAAAATAAGTTAATAGAGATCCATTTAAAATTTGTATATCTTCGTAGAAAAATTTGATCTTGGTCTCAAAATGTTTGGGCACCCCTGTTCTGTGTGTTCAGGAGATGGGCAGACCCCACACATCCTGGACCTGGACACGAGCAGTTTAGACTTTTACCTCTCGGTCAGCACGTCAGATCGCTGTCTGCAAAAATCAACCACTTCAGAGACGGTTTCTAACCTCCAGGTTGTCTGTGTGATGAACGTTCACAGAGGCCCAGATCATATTTTACTGATACAACTTCAGCGTTGTCCATTGTGAAGAGATCTGTTTGTCTTTACAAGACAGAAAAAAATTCTTTATTGAGAACAAAACTGAACAAAAGAAATGACTTGTTTGTGTGCACAAACTTGGTGAATGCAGCTGCTTCTGTTTTATTAGAGTAAAGCTGAAAATGTAAAAGAAAAAAAAAAAGAAAAACTATTTCTGGCCTGGGGTGAACTTATTAAATCTCAATTCGTTGTGTAGAAATAGACCAGTTTCTGTTTGATTTTCCTTTTGAATTTTTCCTGTTTTTTTGGTTTTTTTCCCACTGATATTCATCGTATCTCCTTCCAGTTCCTGCGACACAAGAAGCAAGAACAGGTAAGAGATTGCTTGCCAATCTTTTAACAGGATCATATTAATTTGGACAAAACTTGTTGCGCAGCTGTAACCAGAAGTTGAATTCAGAAATATGTTTGCTACGAAATCGTCTCCTCTGCAAAGAAACATGAAGTTCTGACGGAAACTCTGAGTCACACAGAAAACACGAAGTTACCCAGAAAACTGCAAGCTTTTAACCACAGTTAATGTTTACACCCAGCAACACAGGAAATGATCCATTCACAC
The DNA here is from genome assembly GCA_903066825.1 of Alfaro cultratus. Lineage (NCBI taxonomy): Eukaryota > Metazoa > Chordata > Actinopteri > Cyprinodontiformes > Poeciliidae > Alfaro > Alfaro cultratus. The sequence goes on along the minus strand of CAEFZX010018714.1, from coordinate 17,954 downwards.
TAACTTGAGGATCAATCAGTTGAAATTAATCACATTGTTCAATATTTCTACATATATATGTTTTTTTTAAAGGTTTTATTGGCTCTAGTGGCCTTTATTTGATAGTGAATTGACAGGAAAGTGGGTAATGAGAGAAGGGGGAAGACATGACAGGCCAGGAATCGAACCTGCGATAGCTGCTTTGAAGGCTAAGGCCTCCTTATGTTGGCTGTGCTTAATCAATGCGCCACCACAGCAACCCTTTTTCCATACTTTTTGTTCAGTCAAATCTATATGATACAACGTCATTGTGCATTCAGGTGTTGTGAGTTCATATCATGTTAGATTTCATATCCATCTTGACCTTCTTATCCATGTAGGGTCAGACTGGTAGATAATATGTAAGAATGTGAATATGGCTCATCTTTCCCTTTATTTCTAAACACCCTGAAAGTAAAGACAGTATGTGGTCATGTCTTAGTTTCTATTTGTTATGATGTATTTGTAAACCAAACACTGTGTGTCTCCAGCTGTAAGCTATGGCGTCCGTGTCCGTCCTGCTGTCCCTCCTGCTGCTCCTCCTGCTGGGTGTGGATGATGTTCGAGGAGGATCAGAGTTCAGAATCTGTGCCTTCAATCTTCATCATTTCGGGGAATCCAAATCTAGCAAGAACAAGATCATGACAACTCTGGCCAGGGTGAGGACTTGGTCGTGCTGCTGCGATGTTGTTGTGATGGCAGAATATTTCTACACAAAGTATTGATGTCATGTCATTCAAGAAGATCTAAAGTGCTTGAAAATAAAAGATAGTACTGATCTTAACATTTTCCTTGTGATTGCTGCAGTTTTACTGTAGCTCGACGTTGAGGTCCAGTTAAATTGGATGCAGTTTGCCTTTGTAAACTTCACTGGATTCAAGTGGAAAATTTATTTATTATAAAAAAAATTCAGAGACAAACATGAAGCATTTTTAGAGCTTTGATGAACAAAGGTTTGTGTCAGTCTTAGATACAATATACACCATGTTCAAAATTATTATTCAAATTGGATTTAAGTGTCATAAAGATACATTTTTTGTTGTGCTATTAAATTTATAGATGGTATTGTGTGTCAGGGCTCTTTGAATCACTATAATTAACTTCAGAGAGCTGGTTGATTAGTTTGTCTGGTGAGCTCAATTAAAGGAAATCTACTTAAGAAGGATGTTCCACATTATTAAACAGGCCACAGGTTTCAAGCAATATGGGAAAGAGAAAGGATCTCTCTGCTGACGAAAATCATCAGATAGTGTAGTGCCATATGACAAGGTATGAAAACATTAGATATTTAACAAAAACTGAAGCGTAATCGTACTGTGAAGAGATTTGTGGCTGATTCAGAATACAGATGGGTTTGTACAGATAAAGGCAAAATGAGGAAGGTTTCTGTTAATTGCATTAAGAGAGCAGCTTACAAAGCAGCAAACAGTTACTTGAAGCTGCTGGTGCCTCTGGAACCTCAAGGTGGAGAAAATATCACTTGCATAATAATTTGGAGCACGGTGTAATTTTTCAGCACAAAGACTCTTGACGTCTAATGATCCTCTTATTAGCTTGGCTTTATAATTGAAAGTGATATGCCATGAAATTGAACTGATATAACAGAAATAGTCAAAACTTGTTGGCACCGGCTTCAAGGTCAGTAGGCCAAGTGTTTACCGATTGAGAAGTAACTATCTAAGGAGGTTTTCTTAACTTATGAACATCAATTTATATGCAAAAAGATACAGTTTTTGCAGTGCTGTTTGTAGTAACTCCCTCAGCATGATGTATTTTTGAATTTGACTGTCTCTGCCTCTGGCAGACGGGTGATGTGGGCAGGATGTGGCGATGGACAGCATTCACCCTGTTGGTGTCCACACCAAGCTGTAACTGTGCTGTTTCCCGTCTGTTTCAGATCATTACTCGCTGTGACGTGTGTTTGCTTCAGGAGGTCAGAGACCGTAAAGGAACAGCCGTATCAAAGCTGCTCCAAACAATCAGAAGGTAAGTGAACCAGATGACTGGCTTTTTTTCTTACTAATAATCCATCTATCCATTGTCTGTTCACCCTTGTCCCTAATGGGGTCGGGAGGTACTGGTGCCTCTCCAGCTACGTTCTGGGCGAGAGGCGGGGTCACCCTGGACAGGTCACCAGTCTGTCGCAGGGCAACACAGAAGCAGACAGGACAAACAACCATGCACACACTCACACCTAGGGAGAATTTAGGGAGACCAAGTAACCTGACAGTCATGTTTTTGGACTGTGGGAGGAAGCCGGAGAACCCGGAGAGAACCCACGCATGCACAGGGAGAACATGCAAACTCCGTGCAGAAAGACCCCGGGCCGGGAATCGAACCCAGGACCTTCTTGCTGCAAGGCAACAGTGCTACCAACTGCGTACTGGTAGCACTGTTGCTACCAGTGTCACTGTGCAGCCCTCCTCTTACTAATAATATTAGTAATAATAGTTGGATCTGCTTTATCTGTTGGTTATTCAGGTATGACACGAGGAACCAGTATGACCTTTTGGCCAGTGAGAGGCTGGGCAGGAAGGAGTCATACCAGGAGCAGTACGTGTTCATCTACAGGTAAGCTGCGCTGCTTCATGCACCAATGTGCTGCAACTTGTTGTAAACAGAAGCATCGCTCCTTTCTTTATCTGAATGCATGCAGGACCAACACTGTGAAGGTTACTGATCAGTATCAGTACCCAGACAATCTGCCAGGAGATGAAGATGCTTTCTCCAGAGAACCTTTTGTTGTTCGCTTCAAAGCCCCAAAGACCTGTGAGGTTTTTTTTTTGTTTAGACATTTATTACCATTTACCTCTTTTTCTTCGCCATCCTTCCTTATTTTCCCTTCTGCTTGTCTCCAGCTATACAGGAGTTTGTTCTCATCCCTCAACACACCACTCCGACTAACGCCACTAAAGAGCTGGATGCCCTGTATGACGTTCTGCAGAAAGTAAGAAGGATGTGGAAAACTGAGGTAAAGGCTAACGCCGGTCATTGCCGAAGAACGGTTTAAATCTCCTGCAATCGATAAATCTCGCGTGATTCTGAATGTTACTCGAGCAGAACGTGATGCTTCTCGGGGACTTCAACGCCGACTGCGGTTACCTGGCAAAGAAGAACCGGGACAAAGTGCGTCTGATTACAGACAGGAGCCTCCATTGGCTGATAGGAGAGAACACCGACACCACCGTGAAGCTCAGCACGTCCTGCTCCTACGACAGGTGAACTCGGGCGTGATCCTGCAGGTTTAGTCTGCTCACATAATAATGTGTTTAGTTTTGTTTTGTTTTTTTAGGTCAGAATAAACAAAACATTATTATATGTCAACTAGAATGATGATATACCCGTCTGTTTGGACACAATCTGACATTGTGTTGAGTTTTCTGCTCGCTCAAATTCTACACAATTTACAATCCACATTGATTAGCAAACATTTCATTTTGTGTACAGAAAATCTACATTCCTATAAAGCATATATGATCATACCTCTTCTGTCCACTTCTGATTTTCCAACAGGATTGTCGTCCATGGAGAAAAGTTTAACGGCGCAGTTGTTCCTTCCTCAGCCCAGCCATTTAACTTCCAACAGGAGTACAGACTAACAGAAGAAGAGGTGTGGAGTTTTTTATTTTTATGTAAATGCATCATCCTGGCTTTACATCCACAAACAAAAGAGCAAATCTATGTATACAGTATGTCTTGATTATGCATAGGTTGTATATACAGTAGAATGTTTTGAGGAGTATATAGAAAGTTCTGATTCTTCACTGAAAGGCCAAAAAAGGCAGAGCCTCTACAGTAAAACGTTTCCGTCATCAAAAATTTAAAAATGTGGGTGTTTGCTCTGTTTCTCCTCTTTTTCATTCAGGCGCTAAATGTGAGCGACCATTACCCAGTGGAGGTCCTGCTGAAGGTCAGCAGTTCCAGATCCCTGAACGGAGTCACTTCCTTTACCAGCAGCTTCACTGTGTTTCAGTGTTTCTGCCTTATAATCTGTCATCTGTTGTCATAGCAAATGGACATCGAATGTATGAGATGTTTTATACCTCACCTCTCTATTTTATGAAATATGCCAAAATATAAAAGTGAATCACGTGCTTGCTTCAGTATTTCAAAGAAATTTTGAACACATTCAACCTGAGTTCAACTTTAAAACTTTATGATTTCTAGTTCTAGAAAATGACATAATATACATGTTTTTTTCTCTCTCTTGTTTCTCTCTAACTCTTGTTTTTCTTTGGTGATCTACTTTCCACTGTTTGAAAATTCCTCCCTTTTTTTTCACTTTCATCATTTTATCCATATAGATAAAATAAATATAGGTTATTTTTTAAATATAATTTATTTTTTGCACCAAAAATACTTCAGTTCTGTAAATAAAAGTTGGATGTTCTTAGCAACTGTTTGTGGATACATTTTCTCTTCAGTGAATCCTCTGCACTTTCAGAGTGATTAAACTATATTTAACTAGTAACCCTGGGATTATATCTGAATATAAAAGTACAAGATTTTAATCTTTGTGGCTCTACTTGACTTCAAAGTGCAGTGATTTTTTAGACACAACTAAGCAGGGTGAAAGTAATTATGAAGACATTTTATGACTAATGAAAATGGAATAAAACCTAAAAGACAAGTATCTAAAATGATGTCAGAGATTTTTTTTCATCATTGCATTAGGAGCCATGTTTAAAACACCCAACCCTCTATAATAGAAAGTTATTTCATGTTGGGAACACATATGGTGCCCCAACCTAACAATTTATTAAAGATTATAGGTGGAAAAATGTTGTCAACTTGATAGCTTCTCAGCAAGCAGTTTTTTATCCCTCCACCAGGGAGCTGGGGAAGGCACTGCGCATGTGTGAAGTCATGTTGCAATGTGTCTATATTAGCAAACAGATATTGCACTAACTGTTACCTAACTGTTTTTTGTAACATGAATATTACATATGTGGCATACAATATTGCTACTATGATATTATATGCATAGTATGTTGCAAATACAATATATTTGCAATATGCTGTGCAGCACTAGTTCATGTAGAAAATCTTAATAGATTGTCGATCCACAAATAGATCTAGCACATAAAACACCAGAAGGTAAAGTACGAACCAAGACGATTTACCAGGACTACACCCAGAAGAAAAATACTAAATTATGAAAATCGGGTGTAAGCCACATAAATCAGAACTTAAGCATGAAAATAAATATAAAAGAATTAAAAATAATAAAAAATGCAATAAGCTGAAAATTAAAACATGTTGTGCTTTATATTTGATTTTGGAGGACATTATTTTTTGTTTCCCTTTTCCAATTCATTTTTATAAGTTATTTTCCTATTATTTTTTTTTTTATTGTGCTTTCTTGCACTTTTTATCTACCAACTACACTGATATATATTTTTTGCAGCTAAGACCATTTACCATGCTGTGAGAGAGAAAAGCTGTCCCCCGAAGTATGACTGCTCTCACAGGACAGCTTTGATTTCCAGATGACAGTAGGTATTAGTGGACACTTCAGTTAATTGTCTCCATCTTGGAACTTCAGACTTAAGATCAACAATGAAAAACGCCAAGGCAAAAGAGCAGCTGCTTGATCATTTTCACAGCTAGCTTAACTTACCTCCAGAATAAGCACGAAACTCGGTGACCTGTTTGGTGGAGCTTTATGTCCTAATTCTATATATATATAAACCTTTAGACAGCTAAATAGTGACTGAATATCTAACTATCAGGCTCCTGATAGTTAGATCAGTCAATCAGCTGATTTGCTGATTGACTCAGACAGTTTCGTTATTCCATGCAGGACAGCTGTCACTCTGCTTCTTTCCTTCTGCAGAGCAATGGCTCTATCTGCCTTTCAGCAGTCAGTTCAGTAGAGATATTGTACAAACACATCTATGCATTTCATGAACCCATACAGACAGATGATGAGCAGCAGGGCGTTTCCCACTATCACTAGCACCAGTGTAGTGGTCCAGAAAGCAAACAAGTACACGGTTCTGTTGCAGTACTGTGACACAGGCGCGACTTGATGTGGCTGTTGTTGGGCGCTAGTCAGATTTCTGTTTGTCCCTCTGTTTGTGTTGTTGAGGATTTGAATCATCTCCCACAAGTTCTGGCTGTGGTTGCGGCTGTGAAGGCTCTGGTTCTCGGAGGTCAGGAGGTCAGGAACGCTGATCCTCCTGGTGGAGCTGTTGGAACCTGCGGTGTTCTGCTCATAGTTGGGTGGATATATGGAATAAATGTGGTAGCTGCCTGCGAGGGAGAGAGTTGGCAGACAAACATACAATTGATTCATGTTCATTTTAGCAAGAAACGGGACATAGTTTGCTGTCAAACAAAACGCGGCATCACAGACAAGCCAGGAGATTCGTTCTCAGCTGGGACTGACCGACTAGAAGCCAGATGGAAAACAAGAATAACAGGATGGCGAAGAAGACGACCCAGGTTCTGTGACTCTGCGGTGCTGGAAAGAGGAGCTTCGGCAGGGTGAACAGGGCCATCATCAGCAGGACCAAGATCCCAAACACAATCATATAAACTGGAACAACTGGTCCCGCTGGACACTCATGTATGTAAACTGCACCTGTTAAAAAAATACTGATGTTAAATTTCATCATAAACTACAACCGTCAAGGACTTGTCTAAGTCTGTTACACTGTGTATATGAAGTTGAAATAGTTAAATTATATTTCTTAGAATCATGTCTAAATTATATCAGAGTCACTGGCAGAATCGTACCGAGTAGAAAGCAGCTGATGATCAAGAATTGAATTACAGCTGAAGACTGATTTAGGAAATGAAGTCATCAATAGTACCAAAACTAATTTAGTTTGGTTTACAGTAAATTTTCTGCATCATTGCCATTTATACGACAACACCGCATTACTCTGTCTTAAAATGAGTGTCAGTACTTCATATCATCAACGCCATGATGTGCATTTTCAACAAAATAAAGGTTCAGAACAAAACCTCATCTATTGTATTAGTGATTTAGGACAAATCTCGGTGTCGGCCTTCACTTCCTATGTTGTGTTTTCAGACCAGGACTATTTCTGTAGCGTCAAATAATCCTGAAAGCTTTCTGGTCTTTAAATGTGATATTTTCACTCTTAAACCAAAAGGTGTGAGCTTTTGTTGATGCAGCACATATATTGACCTCTAAAGACTTTTCATTTGACAGAGAACCATTTGTAACCAACTGCATTGTTTACTAAGGAAGAGACTAATGGGGATCATTAAATAAACAAATAAAACACTCTATTGCCTAGTTTGATGTCCTCCAATTTAATGTTTGGTTTCAATGATGATCATACTTAAAAAAAAAAGAAGGATTCCTCTTTCTTTATCAGCACCGATGTACTTTATTTGAAGTCATTGTGAAAATAGCAAAACCTGTTATATTTTTACATTTTATTGTTACAATACAACTTTAAAATCTCTGTATTGCCCACTCAAGCATTCCACTATATATGAAGTGATTTTTTTTTCCTACCAAGAATGGAAAGTAATGTTTCATAGCAACATCCAATGATCTACTGGTTGTGTAAAGATTTCACTTCCCAGTGCAATATTTGAACCGGCACCGTTTGTCACTTCAAATTAGATGCAACAGAAAGGTGGACGGTCTGGGTGTGACGAAAGTGATACGCCCAAAGAATAACTTATTATAACTAAATTATGCAGACATCAGTAATAAGTTGATTAAAAAAACAACAACATCCAGGGCAGGAGAAATTTGAAAAGAAAATAACGTCTGACTTACCCAAAGCAATCTGAACCACAGGGAACGCAGCTAGAATGAGGAAGGCGCATCCTAAACACCAGACAGGAGTTCTTGTCAGTACATCATGTTGCTCCATTTTTTCCCCCCAAGATCTTTACAGCACTTACCTGCTATACACACGCCAGCACCGACAACGCCGCACAGACAGTTCCCCCGAAACATACCTGCCATTGTGCTAAACAGAATATAAAGTTACTCTGATTAAAGCGCCCGTCTAGAACTAGTAAGCTGCTTACTACAGAGATGGCAGGTCAGCTTGACTTCTGCTAGAGTAAGTCAAACTGTCTTCACTGACAGCATGTCTCAACTCCTCACCAGAGTGTTTAAAGAATCTATTTCAACACTCAAGAGGAGAACCTGTAAATGAGGAGATTCCTCTGTTGCATCAGAGTCACACTGTCACTGTGTTACTGGAAGGCCGCAGGGTGCCAGCCATCAGTCCTGATGCTGCCACTGCCAGGTGAAGCCTGGAGAGTAAATGGCAAGAAGGTTCCTCTGAAGCAACAGCAACAGGACATGATGAGAAACTCGGGCATTCAGTGGTATCGAAATATGGTGATATTGATTATCTCCGTATGAGTCACAGCATGACTGAATGTGTTACTGTCTGCTTTCATTGCTGATACCCAGAGGGACCCAGAAGAGGAAGGGAGGCGCCCTGCTCTGTGTTAGCACTGAGTACAGTGTCAGAGGCAATATCTGAGATTATATTCACCTTATCAGAGATCAAATTAATGAGCAAATTAGAACTTTTACTAATCCGATGTTTTTTTCTTATTTTGAACGATTATCTAATAAAAAATAAAAAATAATAATCGTCATGTATGTTTTTTTTTATGATTCATTGATTGATTCACAGCTTTATTAATTTTAATGCCTATTTTGACCCTTTGTTTAATCATCGGTGCCTTCCTGTGCTTTTTTGTTAAAGACAGAATGTGGTTTCTCTTTATATACAATACCTGACTTATAAACATTTGTCCATCCACATATGCTTATGTATAGATCATAACTGGAACAAATGGATCAAAATGGATCAGGAGTGTCCTTCTGTTCATAAAGTATCATTACAAGCAGGGGGCGCTGTGGAGTCGCCCTGATGTCCATGGTAGTTTATAATTGTTGGCTTAAACAAAATAAAGACGAACACATAACTTCTGAGCTAAAGAGCCGCTAGCATTCAGTGAACTAAATGTAAATAGTGCTGAGTCGGTTGGACCTGCTCGGCTCTGATTGGCTGTTTAGTTTCCCTTCCTGCTGCATCATGTGACCAACACAAGTAGCGGAGCTGATCCAGAGCCGACAGTCGGACCGCTGCTGGACCTGCAGGTAAAATCTGTCCTTTAACCGAGCTGCGTTTCGCTGCCGCCGCAACCAGCTGACAGAAGCCCAGAGAGAACAACGTCTCACTTATTTATTCTCTAGGACGGATTAGGATTAGGCAGAGTTTTCTGTTTGCGCTTCAAGCGGCAGAAGAATCAGTAGTCAGCGATCAGATTATCATCAGGCTTCAAATCCCATAGGATCAGATTTTAGTTCTTAAAACTTTGCATTTAAAATAGAACTGAAGATGGTGGATAAATAAAACATTTGATCTTTGACAGCATCACTTTTAGGAGGTTGTAATAAGTTTACAACATTAGAATGAACATGGAGGCAGGAACTGCGCTCAGCAAAATCTGGAATAAGATGTCAGCAGTTTTTAGGTTAGAAGGTGTCATTTGAATTGGCTCGTGTGTGTGCGTGTGTGTGTAGGTGTGTGTGTGTGTGTGCGTGTGTGTGTGACTGTGTGCATAAGATTCATTAAGGTATTAGCTACAACAACATCAGCTCTTCTAGTGAATTTGACTGATCTTCTAGAAGTGCATTTTTGGGGACAGACACTGATGTTGGACATAGAGGCAAAATGGACAGATGTGTTTGTTTTGGCTGCTTCGCCTGTGAGCTGTGAATCATGGCTGGTTGTCCTTAAACGTTTAAGAAGACAGAAAAGAAGCAGAGCCAAGATTGCAGCTCGCAGCTCCTAAGAATTGACAAAACCTAATATTATGTCTCTCAGGCTACTCTGTTGGTTATATTTTACACAAATCAAACAGCTCTCTTACTTGTTTTCACTCGATTTTTATTACCCGAATATTTATTTGGTGAATATTGTTGTTGGCTTAGTCCTTTAATTCTAACTTAGAATCATTCGAACATTAAAAGGATTCACAGTCAAGTGACTAAAGAAAAAAAAATAGAGAAAATTAAATGTGAGAAAGCGGTAATGTGGTAAATCTAGGGGTGTACCATTGCAGTTTTCTGGCCGATCGCCAACTGCCAATCTTTTCAAAAGCTTAACCTGCCAATTCCGATTTTGGCCGATACCGATTTTTTTTTTGTCTGAGTTGTTGCTCAATGTAGCAAGAAAATTGTTGAGTTGGCAACAGTGGGGTCAATATTGTTAATTGTAAACGTGCAGACATAACTTGGTGGGCCGGTCTGTCAGTCAAACCTTTCTCACCGGAGAGCAAAAGAGGACAGAGGCTGATTCTTACACGTTTTCCAAATTAGATAAGATCAGTGGACAAGATCAGCTTCATATGTAAAAATCGGCCGATCACTGATCTCCCAAAATGAAGGAAATCGGCTGGCCGATAAATTGGTGCACCCCTAATTTTTTGCTATTCATCTCAAACTTATTGACATCTAAAGAAAAACTTTACTAGTCAGAAGTGACCATTTTCACACTTTTGTTCTTCTGAATGTAATAAAAACGCAGAATGATGAATGAAGCGCATGCTGCAGCATGCAGTTGGTCCTGGTTGTTGATCTCGCCTTGCTGTTTGTCAGGAAGCATGTCTGTTGGGAAGCTGGAAGAGTGCCGGCAGCACATCGGGGCGCAGCTGGACGCTGTCGTGGAATTCTGGCTCAAATATTCCCACGACACAGAACACGGGTACCGTAGCCACACATCTGCTCTACTACTGGTCATGGTGCTTTCAGTTATGGTTTCTGCGACAAACGTGTCTTACTTTCCATTTCAGAGGCTTCTTCACTTGCATTGGGAAGGACGGTAATGTTTATGATGAGCTGAAGTATGTGTGGCTGCAGGGAAGACAGGTCAGTCTCTGCAATGGATGTTTCAATATATTCTCCTCTCAGTGAACTTCCTTCCAGATGTAACGTCTGGATTTATTGTTTTTTCTAGGTGTGGATGTACTGCCGTCTCTATCGTAGCATGGATCGCTTCCGCAGGCCTGACATCCTGGAAGCAGCAAAGGCCGGTAAGTTGGAGGCTCCTGTGAGTCGAAACATTTGAAACGTTAAAACTAAAGTTTTGCAGTTTGTTCTGATGTTAGGATAAACACACACCTCTTGGTGTGAGGAATTTTTTCGTCCCGTTTTGGGCCGGAGTCTGTGATCAGTTTAGTTCAGGGCAGGGGTTTTGTTTGTTCTGAGCTGTTTTCTGATAACCTCCTGCAGGACGAAGCTGGTAGGATTTTACAGTCCGACAGAGAGCAGTTATCTGTCATGTGCCTCGGCCAATTATTGACCAGAATTAGATTGCTTCCTTTGTCCAAGCTCTCACGTCAACAAAAAGCATACGTCCTCTTTTCTTAAAACATTGATAATGTCAGAGCTCAACCAATCTGTTTTAAATCCACTTTATGCATTTATTTCATTTAGTTTGCAATGCAAACTAAATGAAAAAGGCGTTCGATTTTTGGAGCGTCAAAACATAAACCACACTGATCTGTTTGCTTCGTAGGGGGAGAGTTCCTCAGAAAGTTTGCACGTGTGTCCACTAATGGAAATCAGTGGAAATGTGCCTTTTGCTTAACAAGAGATGGCAAAGCTGTGAAAGTTCAGAGGACCATATTCAGTGAGTGTTTCTATATAATGGCCATGGACGAACTGAGCAGAGTCACTGGAGACAAGGAAATGCAGGTAGGAATAAATCTGTCCCTATCTGTCAACTTGGATTCCTGATGAACTTTGACTTACTTACATTTTGTCTTAAATTTCTAAGTCCGTAGCTAAATGATGCTTCACCTCTGTTTACCTAACAGGGAATGTAAAAAAAAAAAAAAAAGCAAAAAAAATCTTTAAAGTTCTGCTGTTATGCCAATTAAATTTTTGCCATTAATAATTGAGAAGTGCATAAACAATATTTCTTTAAACACCATTTATTCGGAGGCACACTCCTGGTGGTTTTCACACAGTGTGTGTGCCTGCGCTCCGCTGCGGTGCGTTTCAGCTGGAGGCCGAGCAGATGATGGAGCAGCTGATCTACTGGGTCCGGGAGGACGCGTCGGGTCTGGGAAGGCCCCAGCTTCCAGGGGACGTTCCGACTAACAGCATGGCAGTTCCCATGATGCTGCTGTGCCTGGTCCAGCAGCTGTCCGAGGGCCGGCCGGAGACGGGGAAGAAGTATGCAGAACTGGGAAGTTGGTGTGTGAGTGAGATTCAGCAGCATATCCAGGTGTGTGTCCAGTGAGCACAGGTTTTTCATGCAAACATGTCAAAATTAACATGTAGGCTAATTCTGGTGCATTAATTGCTAAAAAGGGACAATTTTCAACATTTATTAAAGGTCTACATATAGATTTCTTTCAGAATTTAAACTTTTTTTTTAAATCAGCATCTTATTTACTGTTTTAAGCAATTTTACAAGCTTATCTACTTATCTACTTCCTTATGTAAAAAATTATATAATATTTACCATCATTTCTTCAATTTTTGCCACATAGAAAGTTTGATGATTAATCCATGTTTTGATGATATTACTGCTTTACCACAACTGGAAAAATAAATGTATTAATAGATGAGATCATATAATATTTGTTCATGTTTAATCAAATGAAGCTGTTTCTGTTTATGCTTTCTTGCACTTTAAAATAACTTACTGTTTTTTGGACCTCAATTTTTTATTTTTTTTCTTAGTCTAAATCTATGAAGACATAGGTCTAAATCATGGCTACAGGTAGATACATAATTGCTTTATAAATGAGGTTTGCATAAAACTTTCATGTTGAATTCAGGTCTATTGGTGAGATAACAAATGAAGAGTCATATATGCTTAATCATTTGCTTTGAGATTATTCTAATAAAATATATAATATGATTGTTAATTCTTGCAAGAATGAGCGAGCAAGAATCATTTCTTTAAAAAGCAAAGAAATAAAAGCGTCGTCTAAACGTTGTTTTATACAAGGACCAGACTGAAAGTGGGAGGAATCAACTGGAGTTAAAGAAAAGATCTGCAGAAAGCCTGACGGTTTACACACCTCAGTAAAATCTGGCTGCTTGGGAAAAGAAATGAGTGTCGACTGACTTTGCACATGAGAGTGTGCTTTTTATTTTACATTAGGTTAATTATTATTATTAATTCTGGATTAGAATATGGTTGAAGCCTTTTGTTGTTCTATTGTGTGTAATCCGGCACAGAGAGACGGCACAGCGATCCTAGAGAACGTGTCTGCGACCGGAGCAGAGCTGCCTGGATGTCTGGGCCGGCTGCAGAACCCAGGTGACACTCAGAGTTAGTTAATGTTGAAGCATAAGGTTAGTTATATGGGCGTTGTAATATAAAAGAAGTTGGATTTAAAAAACAACAACAATGTATTACAACAACCAAAATGAGTTTTTGTTTATCAGTATGTGGCGTCGATTTATGGAATGGATTAAATGATGAGCTTAAATAAAGTACAAATACAAACCAGCTTAAAAAACTGTTCAAAAAGGAGCTTATTGGGAATATGTTGCACAGGATGGGTGTCTCAAAGACCAAAAATGCTATTGTTGATACTAAAAATGTATGAATAATTGCACATTTATGGATGAGAATGTGAGGTCTAAGTGTCATAAAGTGTGGGAATAATTTAAGAGTTTATCTGGTATGGAGAGACTGGAATGTCTGTAGGTTGATGAGTATGAGGGGGGCAGGAAATCACAAGGTCTTGTGTCTTTCACCTGCTCCTTAGAAGAAGGAACAAATTATGTAAAATTGCATGCAGTAGGCATGATCATTTGTTTTGTTACTTTTTTTCTGTTTTTGCTTTTTGTCAGTTTGAAATAAATAAGTTTCCTGGTTCCCAGCTGCTTGCTGGGATGTTAGATGTTAGATGTCAGCAGTCTCCTCTTGTGTGCTGACACAGGCCACGCCCTGGAAGCAGGCTGGTTCCTGCTGCAGTATGCTGCCGACAACGACAGCAAGGAGATCCAGAGAACTGCTATTGAAAAGTTTGTGGAGCTTCCTTTTGAGAGTGGCTGGGATAAAGCCCACGGTGGCCTCTTCTACTTCCTGGACGTGGACGGTCACTGCCCCACTCAGGTCAGTGTGCACGCAGAAACTGCTACGTTTCACTTTGCCTTTCGTATGAAGGTCCGTGTCCGTAAAGGCGCCAGATTGGACCTTGTGTTTGTGTGAGCAGCTGGAGTGGAGCATGAAGCTGTGGTGGCCTCACAGCGAGGCGCTCGTCGCCTTCCTCATGGCCTACAGTCAGACCAAGAACCCTGAGCTGCTGGAGAACTTCTTCAGGGTCTACGAGTACACCTTTAGCCATGTGAGTGAACCCCGCAGGCGAAGCAGCCGCAACAGCAAAACCCTTTTATTTCTAATTCTGCAAGCCCTACCAGACCTAAAGAACTCTGTCACCATCTTTAGGACTTTTATATTTTAGGAATTTCTTCACTTTAAAGAATCTGAAGTGTGCTTTCTTCTTCTTCTTAGATGTTAGATGTTTTATGTCGATTTTTAAAGTACATTTTCGCTTTGCTAACATGAGGACAAGAGTAGGACTGTTGGGCCGGTGGGCTTCGGAAACAACTAGTGAAGCTCACCGAATAAAACCTTTACAAAAACCATCAAATAATGAGCTAAAAAACAAAACAAACTGAAATAGATCTTCTTATAAAGTTTTCTAAATACTAACAAATTGTACACCGCAATAGATTTACTTATGCAGGAATATTTAAGATGAGCAGCTGAAGCCTATGGCGCTGTAGATCTGCAGTGGTCTTGTGACATTTAGAACATTGAGGTAGAAAACGTAGAATCTGAACAGCTTTCTCCGTTAGATTCCCTTTTCTTCCACTTGTTTGAATCCATTTTGTGTAAAAACATGTAAGGATACAGCTAGTTTCCCTTCCGAAGGGTTTGTCCTCTAAAAATCCTGGAATAAAACTGTCTCTTTATAGAGGGCTGGTCCATGTTGTCTTTGATGTTTATTGTCAGAGGCAGTTTTATGGATTATGTATCATCATTTGGGATGGTGTTTAGAAAAAAAGAAAAGAACTGTTTGACCAATTCTTATTAGAAACTCATTTTTTTTAACTGCTTGTTGTTAAATTTTGCACAAAAAACTCAAATCCAAACCAAATGATCTGTTTTCACAGATCAGAGTAAGACTAGAACATAGAGAGACAACAGCACCACCATGTGGTTCAACTGGAAAATAACACATTAGATAAGCAAGCTGATTTGTTGGCCAGTGAAAGTAATCGTGGCTGATAAGCAGTGCTTGTAGAGATATATGATTATGAACTCCCCACATTAGAGAACATGAGCTATTGTTCCTATTCTTATTCTGATAATCTAAAGTCACATTTATTTAGAAAAAAAATAATAATTCAGTTCAACTCCAATCCACAATGAATGTTGCTTCAAATCACTTCTAAGACACCTAATTTATATACTGAGATATGTTTATAACTTAATTCAACCAAACAGACAAATTCCAAGTATATTGCAGTTCAATATGGCTTTAGAAAATGTCCTGCTGATCCTGGCTATAATACAAAAATATCATATTTTTTACAACAGTCTTATAGGCTTCATTCTATATTACCAAGTTTGGATGATTATATTTATAGTTTTATTATACGCTTCAGCCAGAAAACTGTAATCTGATCTCCTGAACTGCATACTGATAATACTAAGTATGAGGCGTAATTTTACCCAATAGTTCTAAGAGTAAGGATCATCAATAGCATACTATAGTCTTTGCTGCATTGGGATTTTCTTTCACCTTTACTATCCAATCATGTTGGGTTAGCAGATAAATTCCAAACCCAATCCTTTAAACTGTAGAAACTATCACAGCTTATCTTCTAATCGTGAATCAGTTCGATGGTTTTTCTTACAACCTCTGAACCTGTTTTGAAACTTTGATTTTGAATGTCCAACAAACTCTGTGACTCTCCATCCACTGGGGTGTTTCTGCCTTTGTCCAGTTTCCTGACTCGGAGAGTGGCGAGTGGTTTGGCTATCTGACCCAAGAAGGGAAAGTAGCTTTGGATTTTAAAGGAGGACCGTTTAAGGGTAAGCAGAAAACCCTTGACCTTCAAAGTCACATGTGCTGCTTAAAATACAGAGAGATCAGTCAGACAAGACAGAATAATTCTGAACATATATTGAACACATGAGATTTACTGCCACTTTAATTTAAGATTGTATTACCGAGTCAAAATACATGTTGATTATTATTTTATTAAGAAATTAAACAAAAAATAATAATTTGCAATGAGTCCCTTGGCTAGTCCAGGGAAGTAAGGTAAGAAATGAGAGTCATTGCTATTAAATCCACTGCCCTCCCCTGAAAGGGAGTTTTCCAGAACAGTTTTGGTTTATCTCAGAGCTCAGGAATGTTCATCTCTGGTTGCCTCTGTGTGACTTGAACAGTACAGGATGAGTTCATCAGAAATGAGTTCAGAAATACCATGTATTATGTGTTTCCAGCGAGGTGCCTCCATCATGAAGCGTGCTTTATAGATAAAATCGATTGATTGCTTGAAATAAACCAAAGTTTTGTCATAGCATGATATTCTGAAGCCAATTCTATATATTTGACACAACAGCAAAGGAGGCTATATATACTCAATGGTGCAAGCAAGGCCTTCCTGTGTGGAGTTTACTTCCTCTACCTCTTCATGCACGGGTTGTCTTTTTGCTACCTCACGTTCCTCCCACAGGACTTTTGATTACCCTTCGGTGATGCATTCAACATCACCCAGTGTACCATGGGTGATGTTGTTTCAAATCGGATCTCTGATTCCAGAAAACCAAACTGGTTCATTTTTTTAAACCAGTTAAGAACATTTTCTTACACATTATGATCTGTGTGTTGTCTCTTCTCCAGGCTTCTTCCACGTGCCTCGCTGCCTGTACATGTGTGAGAGTCTCTTGGATGATCTGCTGGGAAAACATGGCTGAATATTCAGACATCAGTGTTCAGACTAAAGGGGATTTCATCTGACTTGTAGTCCAGAGTTCTGACTTAAGGCACACACACAAACAAAACAAATTAATTTGGTCAATACTTTCTTTTCTGTCTGAAATCAAAAAGAGCCACAGAAAAATGATTTATACTGTGAATTTAGGGTAAGATTCTTTTAGTACTTTTTTGCTCGGCTAATCTAACTTCCAAACACATCCATGATGGACGGGTACACGGTAGACATTTGTTGTTTGTATTGCTACTGCGGCTGCTCTGTTTTTTTGTTTTTTTAAAATTAGAATTAATGGTGTTTTTGAATGAAAGGATGAACACTATCGAAGAGCCCGAGTGAAGACCTCCATCATCAGCCATTAACGCACAAAACTGTACTTTTTTGTTAAAACGTGCCTTGTTCTGTAAATGATTTTATCTTTCCAACCTTCTCATCCTGCGTCTTAGTGGCAGTTTTGGATTGACATGTCTTTTACAATCTGAAAAATACGAAATAAATTTCAGTGTTGTCCAACCGCTCATTGATTATGAATTTCCAAATATCAAATATTTCAATCACCGAAAGGTTTTTTCAGTAGTGACACCAAATGCAAAGACTAAATCTGTTGTAATTGTTGGTTTTAAAGTGGACCCAAATGCAGCGAGGCAAGGTGATGAAGTTTTTAATAAAAAATTAAGAACAAAAAACTAACTGGAAACCCCCCCCCAAAAAGCAAATAAAAATCACAAGACCACAGGCAACCAGGGTAAAAGAACAGCAAGGACTCAATGGGGGGAGTAGCAGAGAGATAACAGGAGGAACTAGTGAGGAGTGACAGAGATTGAGTTATATATATATATATATATATATATATATATATATATATATATATATATATATATATATATATATATATAGATAATCTAGATATATAGATCGTAAAAATAAAACAGATATA
>CAEFZX010018713.1:0-48289 GCA_903066825.1 Alfaro cultratus | reverse complement strand
ACCTGTCAATCGGGAGATATTAGCATTAGCACACAGCATGTGCTCCAGTTCTCCAACCCGATCTACACAAAATAACAATGTTAGCATCTATAAAATGCTACAAAGGAGTAATAACTCAAATGAAGATGCCCTAACACCCATCATCAACACAGATGGAAAAATAAACATTTGAACAATATAAATGAAAGGGTTACAATGGGTTATAAAACTTGCCTCTCCCCAGTGGAACGAGCAACAAAAGGGAAGAGGAAATGAACAACTCAACATTTATAATAGTCCTGGAGGACCCCGAACAAAAGAAGAAGAAAGCAAGCGGAGCTGGAAGACCAAACCCCCCACAGCAGACACAGAGGAACACAAGAACAGTCAAATGTAAACGGACAAATACATTAAAGAAAACATTTTGTGGAAATATATAACTATTAATATAGACCCAGTTACATTAGGCTATATCTCATTTACATGGACCAGAATATTATTTTTCCTGTCCAAAGCAGCTGATTTTTCTTGTATTTGTGTATCAGTGAGTCAGGCCTCACACTAGTCAAACAAAAAGAGTCACGCATTTTGCTTTCTACATGGTTATAATATACTTTGATTTTTTTGCTTTATAGTTTGATTAAAAAGTAAATTTAAACTAATTTCTTTTGTGGCAGACTTAATCCACAGAGACTCACCACTTAGATCCAGTTCAACAGCAGAAATCCAAAAAAGAAAATAACAGCCTGGTCTTCTCCTACAAAGGAAAAGAGTGATGGTTGGGTTGAAGCGACGTGAAGAACAGTTGGCTCAGGAGTGTCGGGTCAACATTACCAACCTGCTATCTCCTCCTCCCACTGGGAAGCCATAAGGAAGTAGAGAAACACACTGAGCTAATAAATAAGCCTGTTATAAAACATGACATCCAGAGCAATCAGAAAGCAGAAACAAGATGTTTTTAAGGCCAGTATTGTGAAAATACTCTTATTAATGTATTAATTAAATTAAAAAAAATGCTTTATTCATCAAAAAGTGAAAATAAATGCTCAATTAATCAATCAAGTTTATTTGTATAGCACATTTCAGCAGCAAGGACGTTCAAAGTACTTTACACAATAAGAACACAAAATTACAAAGTTATAAAGAAAACATCATACATTCAACAATTGAACAAGTATTACAATTTGATGAGTACCATCACCAAAATCATTCACATCAAATATGTTGGTCAATGTTTCATTTATTAAGGTTCAAAAGAAACTCTAAACAGGTGTAGATTTAGTCTTGATTTAAAGGAACTCAGTGTTTCAGCTGTCCCGCAGTTTTTTTTGGAAGTTTGTTATCAAAACTTATATCCTCCAAGCATCTGCAAAACTCTTTAATATCTGTTCTTGCCTTTCTGTTCATAATTGATTTGCTGTGAGGTCCAGAAAACAAACTGAACGCAAAGATTTGCAGGAAATCGTGTATCTCTTGTGCACATCATGCTGTTTACAAAGTCAACAGTTTCATGAATAATAATCATGAAAATAACATTAACATAATTTTTATGTCTTTATTGGGGTATATTTTAAGACAGAAATGCATTTTAGTAAAAAAGTATGTACAATAAACCCTTAAAATCAGGGGAAACAGAAAGGAGACCGATCCTTTACTGTTTTCCGGCTTTGGTTTTTAAAAACGACTCAATTACCCAGGTTGCATCAGGAGAGAAACAGGAAGCGCGAGATGACAGTCGAATCAGCTGACTTGACTGTGTCTTGTACTCTGTTTGCAACTCTTTGAGGGTTTTTTGTTTAGAATATATCGAGTATCTTTAATAAAACAGGTTTATTTAGTTAGTTTAGGAGACAGAAATGTTGCGGCCGAAAGCTTTGACTCAGGTGCTGAGCCAGGCGAACACCAACGGAGTCCAGAGCACTCTGTGAGTACGGAGCTAGCATCACGGAGCTAGCATCACGGAGCTAGCATCAAAGAGCTAGCATCAAAGAGCTAGCATCAAGGAGCTAGCATCACGGAGCTAGCATCAAAGAGCTAGCATCAAGGAGCTAGCATCAAGGAGCTAGCACCAAGGAGCTAGCTTCAAGGAGTTACCATCAAGGAGCTAGCACCAAGGAGCTAGCTTCAAGGAGCTAGCATCAAGGAGCTAGCACCAAGGAGCTAGCACCAAGGAGCTAGCTTCAAGGAGCTAGCTTCAAGGAGCTAGCACCAAGGAGCTAGCTTCAAGGAGCTAGCATCAAAGAGCTAGCAACAAGGAGCTAGCATGAAGCTAACCAGCTTTACACGTGTTTACAGCATAGCCAGTGGTTGTTTGTTTTTAACTCATATGAGCTGCTTGTTTTTATTGTTGGACTAGATTTTATGGCCTTTCGCTTTTTTGACTTTCGAAATCATAAGAACATTATAAATCTGCAGCATCATGTCTTTACTTTAAAATGACATTCATAGCTACAATTTGACGGTTAGATTATGAATAAGTCGAAGTACTATAATTTAATTCATAGTTATTATTAATATAATCATTTTATACCTATTAAATGTATGTTTTTTGTATTTTGTGTTATGTAAATGCATTGTTTGTTGCCAATCATTAAGCGTTCACTAAAGAAAAGTTGTCACTGCATTTTAAGCAACAAAATATTATTTAGAAGAATGAATGTAATTAATTATTTGTATTTTAAAAAATGTATCTTATAGTGTGTTAAATGAAAAATCTTCAGAATGTGCCAATTTCTATCCAGTTAACGGTCAAAGTATTTACTAAAATAATCTCTATTAGCAATCCTATTTATATCACAAAACACAGAGTGCAATATGTTGCCACTATTATATGTTAAAAGAAATTATCACAGTTGTTTGTTTACCTCATTGAATGCAATAAAAACTTAAATGTCTCTGCTTTCCCACAGTTTACTCAACAACGAGGGTTCTCTTCTGGCTTACTCTGGTTATGGAGACACCGACGCCCGCGTCACGGCGGCCATCGCCAGCAACATCTGGGCCGCCTACGACAAGAACGGCCATCAAGCCTTTAATGAAGACAAGCTGAAACTCATCCTCATGGACTGCATGGTGAGAAACACTACTGGGCTGTGAAGGGAAAAAGTGCGGATGAGTAGATTTAAGGAGTTTTGTTCTGTATCCGTGTGCCTCAGGAAGGAAGGGTGGCCATCACGCGTGTCGCCAACCTGCTGCTGTGTATGTACGCCAAGGAGACGGTGGGCTTCGGGATGCTTAAAGCCAAGGTGAGACTTCACATACTCATCCCTGTAAAGCAAAAGTTCATCCTGAAGCAGAATTACTTATAGTGACTATAAGATATTCCTACGTTTCCTTTAAAAATGAACTACAATGTGTTAAGTTTTCTCAAGTTGACATTTATCCTGATCACCTGGATGTTTTATTTGTTGTTTTCATATTGGGATTAATCCTCGGAAAATGATCACTTTATGCTCATATTACTACAACTTTATGCTGGTAATATTAACACTTTATTCTTGCATTATGACTTTATTATCTCAGTATTAATTTATTCTGGTAATATCACTTTATTCTTATATTACTGCAACGTTACTCTTGTATTACATTTTTATTCTCTTATTACTAATCTCACATTTTTGCAAATTAAATCTTAAATTAATAGGAATTTGATCTGGTATTATTATCATCACTTTACTCTCATATTCTATTAATATTACAACTATGTTCTCAGAATTTTAAATTTTATTTTCATATTGTCACTTTATTCTAGTGATGTTGTAACTTTATTCTCATATAATTTCCACTTTATTCTGTGTAAGCGATGTATGCGTAGTGCTTAAGCTGAAGGCTTTTTGGTGGTCTTCTTAATGTCTCCTCCGTTATTTTGGTTGTTGTCTGTGAGTGAATGTGCCCATAAATGTATTCCCTCCATCGTTGTAAGGATAGGAAACAGTGTCTGTATCTGAAACAAACAGATTTGTGGGAAACGTCTTGCATGAGCACCATTAATGTCGCCTCTCTCACTGAGTGACCTGACGCTGACTGTGCGACAGATTTGTGGCAAGGTCTTTAGCTTTTCTCCATGTTCTCCTAACTGTGTTTATTATTTTTCCTACTTCCTACAGGAAGTAGAAAGTGATCAATGTTACATTTTTAGACGGGTCAGTAAACGTTATGAGTTATTATTCCGTTAAATTAATTTTATGAACGACTTCTTGTAGAGATTACTCATGTTTTCCAGTCTGACAGTCTGCAGGTTTGCAGCCCAGCTGGAGTCAGAGCCTGTTAACGGCAGTGTGTGTGTGTGTGTGTGTGTGTGTGTGTGTGTGTGTGTGTGTGTGTGTGTGTGTGTGTGTGTGTGTGTGTGTGTGTTTACAGGCAGAGGCGTTGGTGCAGTATCTGGAGGAACCATTAACCCAAGTGGCAGCATCGTAGTTTTGCTGTGGCTCACCTTTCCTTTCCTTCCTGGAGTCTGACAGAAGGTCACCTGATCCGGGTCGCTCACCGACTGAACATACGACCCAACATGGCGGCTGAGCGCCGCTCTTTGCCTGCTTGTTGTTTTTTTTATTATTTACCAGATTAGATTTCAGGAAGAAGTCATTTGTTGACCTGCTACAAAGATCCAGTTTTCTGTCAGCTTTGCTGTTTAAAGCAGAACTGCAGATTTTTCTACTCACTTGCAAATACATTATGGTGAAGATTTGTGGGATTTTTTGTCTTTGTCTGAAAAATGTAGCTAAGAATATTTACCTGTTTTTGTTCAGAATTGTTGAATAAAGAAGATTCTAAGCCAGAAAACCTTGTTTTTATTTTTAATCAACGATGAGCAGCTGCAAAAATCTGAGTTGAGCCGTTTTGTTTTAGAGGTAAAACATTAACTTTAAAAGGTTTATTAAGCCTGAGAAAGTACCGGTTGTGGTAAATTTGTCTATTTGTGGATTTATTTTTTGTAGAATAAGTCAAATATTCTAAAGAAAATGAAGACAGATTTGAAAGCTGAAATACCAAGTTAACACATCATAATAAATATTAAGATATATTTAGTGTCTGAACTATTAAAATAGATCGTTGCAAGTGGTTTTTAGAGGGTTTTATTTCTTTTAATTTACATTTTAGTGCATTTGTATTTTTTTTCCATTTATTTTTTATTTTCATTTGAAATCATTTAATATTCCATCTAATTTTTATTGAACCATTTCCCTTGACTTTATCTAATATCCCATCTTTTTATCATTATTACTTTATTCTCACTTTGCTATGACTTTATTCTCCTATTAGAGTTTTTTTCTAGTAATATCATTTTATTCTCATATTATCACAACTTTATTTTTGCAATATTATGATTTTATTTTTGTATTATTAATGTCAAAATGTGTTAATTTATGAGGTAAATTTTAGACTTTTGAAACAATTTTTTTTCCTCAAATTTATGAGATTAATAATTTCTGGGTTTTTGGCAGAAATTTCCTCCTCTTTTTTGTTTTCTATTTACAATTGCCCTAACTTGCCATCATATGAGAATAAATTTGTCTGATTGAGCCCAATAAATAAAAGGAAGACTATGTCTTTATTTTACTACAGCAAACATGAAAATTTCTTTATATGTTTTGGATTTTCAGTGTGGTGCATTTTGTACCCACCATATAAGCACTACTTTCTTTTCTTTTCTTGTCGTTTTTCTTGTTATTGCTATTACTTTCTTGGCCTTTTTGACCTATGTGACAAAAGTTTCCTCTGAGTTTTCTCCTGCTGTTTCCTCCAGCAGGAGGCGCCTCGCCTTTCCTCAGGTGTTCCTACCTGCCCCTCATGTTCCGCCTCCGTCGCGCTGCAGCTGCTCCCCAGGCGGAGAGCCGCCCACTTTCATCCTGGAACA
Organism: Alfaro cultratus; assembly: GCA_903066825.1. Taxonomy (NCBI): domain Eukaryota; kingdom Metazoa; phylum Chordata; class Actinopteri; order Cyprinodontiformes; family Poeciliidae; genus Alfaro; species Alfaro cultratus. The sequence continues at coordinate 42,453 of CAEFZX010018713.1, read as the reverse complement.
ACCTGGAAGCGCTGATCGTGTCCTGTTCAAACACACCAGGCTGTGTTACCTGAGGCAGAGCAGGAAGCTCCATGTGGCCGACCCGTTTTCTGCCTTTATAGCGCAGCAGGAGCTGAGAAGCAGGCTGGTTCACCTTACATCCTTTAACCTGAGGCTGTAACCAGGGACAACCTGGATGGACACAACATGGGCTCAGATGAAGCTTACAACTTTGTATTCAAAGGTGAGTTCCTGTCCTCTACTTTTCATCCCTGCAGATCCTAAACAGTCGAAGGCTGCATTCTCATTGTCTCTCTGGTTTATTATTAACCTCCTGTTCTCTTGGACTGTGTGCTAACTGTTAACAGAACGCCTAATGATTGATTAGAAGAAGAAGAAATAATTTCTGCAGAACTTGTTTTTGTCAAATTTGACTTCAGGTGGAGGAGTTGCATCATTACACTGCAGTGACGTCTCCTCAATACTGTCCCTGAAGACGTCCTAGTTAAAGCTCTGTTGCACTCAAATTAGTAATGCAAAAATAATACAGGATGTTCTATCCCTTCAGATGCAAACAGAGCTCACCTAGCTTGTATTTTATGCAGAAACGTAAATCACTGAACAGGTAGGACATGTAATTCAAGGTCCTGGAGCTCAAAGATGCCCGACTGATAAAACAACAATGAAAGATAAGTTGGAGTTTTCAACAACTGACTTGCTTGTTTTAATTAAATTAATTCTAATTCTAGAAAAAAAACAGAGTTTTGAGCAACATTCAGGTGTAAATGTAATAATTAACTGATCAGGTGGAAGAAAATGTTGCTTGTCAGTAAGCTAGGAGGTTTATGGGACAATTTCCAGCCAAACATGTAAAGCAGCTGTCATTCCTATTCGGAGCGGAAATCAGGATTAATTTACACACAGGTCAACACTCAGGTAAACAAAAGCTTCATTTCAGTTTCTACAGGCTTCAGTTTTTATGTTAAATGGAAACTTTCATTAGAAAAAGACAAAGGAAGTATGTTTATCTTGAAGAATCATGATTTAGTGTTACAAAGTTACGTCTAATGAGATCCGTTTGGAGAGGCACCATGTTTGGAGAAAAGCAAATGCAGCACATCGACAGAAACACTTTTTATTAACTGTCGAGCACGGCAGGGGAAGTAGGGTGATATGGGCTTGTTTTCACAGTCTATCTTAAAATCATCTGTAAACCAAAGTATACTAGAGTCAAATATCAAATTAGGTCATCACCAGGATAATAATGATCCCAAACACAACAACAAAATGACTGAAAAGAAAAGAAACGAGTCGTCAATGGCCCAGTTAATGCAAAGAAATGTTGCATTTGGAGAGAGCTGAGTGGAAATAATTATCTGAAAACCTCACTGTAGATATGTTTAGACAAAAACACATCTTCACATCTGTTCAGAACATAAATAGAAGAGAAAAATTAATATTTTTGGTATTTTTCTGGATAACGTTTAATGGAGCGTATTCTGACTTGGTGTTGCCCAACAACATGACGCTCAGTAACATGGTCATGTTTTAACAGAAAACCTTCATCTGCATCCTATTAGTTTACCAATTAATGTGTAATGTTTTTGGCAAACCTAAACTTTATAGTGGTATTTTGCAATTATGCTGATCTGCATTCAATTTAAAATACTCCAAAGTTTCAGCTGCATTTTTGACCCTTAAAAAAAAAAAAGAAAACACTTAAAAATTTCAGTCTAGATCTAAAACCAACCCTCAGTTTCCACAGTTCAAAATGATGGTGTCATAAAAAACAACATTCTTTATCTTTTTTGGTTATAAGTGTGTTCAGACTCTAGACAACCCAAAAGATTTGCTGGATAGCATTAAAACTATCAGTTAAATCAGATCGTGTCAAGTTTGTATGGAATGAAAACAACTCAAAACTCAAAGTTCTTCAAATTGTGTAAGCTTTATTTTACTCTGTGATTCCAACAAGTAAACAAGTAGTGATATGCAGTACTGATGGCAGTAATTACAGAATAATTCTTGTTTTTAGCTTTAGAGAGGTCTCCTGCAGCAGCAGCACCAATCAGCTGAAGTCCTGCTCTGAAAGTCATGAAAACAAAGACGGGAAAACTGTGAGCCTCACTGCAACATTTCAGGTTCTTCCAGGTTTCTGCAGGATCAACAAACCCGACCGGCAAACCGCTCCAAGGTCGCCTGTCCTGCATTTCCATAGAAACTAGCAGGATTGTTTGCTTAAGGAGTTACTCAGTAGCAGAGAAAATGAGGAAAAAAGTTCACTTAAAGCAGAAGATTGCCCAATAACTTAAAATCAGTTAAATCAGCTTGTAAAGAGAAGCCTGTAAAATGTTCTTTAAATAAAACTCAGACCTTATTGGATAAACGACTGATTGAAAAAACTGACATTTTCTTTTCCATTAATTCTCAAATTCAAGTCATATTTTACATTTTACTGCCTCAAATTTCTGCTGTATATTCTGAAAGCTGCTTTATTATCAAATCTCACTTCAAACTTTCTATTACAAAGACTGACAATAATTCACATGATTTTCTATCTGAGTTAAGTGGAAATAGAGCAGCTACAGATCCTTGGCAAATGCATGCAAAAACACACAATACAATAAATAATAAAAACCTGTAATGAAAGATTATGTGAACTAAAAAGCCAGTAAAAGTCCAGATCCAGTTCTGTAAATCTAAGCTAAACTTCTGCGCTGAATTACCCTAATAATTTACATTTAATGGCAGCTAAACCTATAAAATCTAACGACGCAGGCAGCTCTTCCTCCCATTTGTTTGGTTGTAAACTCCCAGCAGTTTGCATGTTTGGACTAAATTAGTTTACTGGCATCTGGTGTTAATTTAGCCCATCAATAAATTTCAGCTCCAGTTTACAAAGCAACATATTTTCTTTCAAGAACTCCTCTGATATCTTTTTTTTTCTGTTTTCTAACATTATTCGGTTGTTTGTCCTCCAGCATGACGTTTTTCAGAAACATTATTTCTATATTGTTGCTATAACAACATAAAACAGGCTAACAGCCAAGCTTTTTAACACCAAGTTTTTATTTATCATAGTCAGTTAATATTGTCTTTTGTCATGTTTCCCAAATTTTATTTGACATTTGTTCAAAAAATACCATATGGGGGATTTAATGGATACCTTTGGCAGTTAGCTACAGGTGTAGCATTTAGCATCTGCTTGCTAGCATGTGACATTTTATCTCCAAGATCCAAATTCTAGATATAACACAACATTCAAATTTAAATAGAATAGAGTAATTTTATTACCTTTATAAAACAATCTAAAATAAACAAAGGAAAAAACAAAATAATGTGCATTACAAATAATTCCTGTAAGGTAAATTCAGTGATCGCTCATTCAAAAGACAACATGTTTTCACTTTGGAAAGTTGAAAAATAAATAACACACCACAAAACCAAGAGTTAGCTAACCTAAGGTAGAAATCCATTTAATTTAAAACCATCTTTCAGTTTCACATTTCCTCTTTTTCAGGCGTTTAATACACTTTCTAAACTCATCTTGTTCAACACGTAGCATTTAATTGTAGGAGCTGGGCTTGTTATCATAACTCATCCCGTATTAAACTCTAACTTTAACACATCCATGTGTTGCTGCTGTCTCCAGTCTGGACCAATTAAGCCAAGCCTTTTGGATTGTTTTCTTTGTTCTGAATCAGCCTCTTATGACCGAAAGCCAAACATTAGTCAGTGAAATGTGCAGAGGGGTGAGCCTGTTTACCCTGCAGATAGGCTCCACCGGCCCACAGTAAGGGAAGTAGCTGCTGAACTTGTTCCACCTGATTCTGACCTGCCTTACCCCCATGCTGACTGTTGGACGAGTCCAGAAACAAAGACTCATTTTGTTTCACATCCACATCTTTGCCTGATTTTTCCTCAGCCTTCCTGGAGGGAAATAGAAACTGCATCCTGAGAGCCAGAGGGACAAATCTTTTCCATACCTGTTGTGAAATTGGTGGCTTGTTTGAAATTATAGCCTCTACAAAAACCTAATTAGTAATCATGTTGCTTTAGCTCAGTTTTGCAATATTATTCTGTGGGCTGAGGTCTAAACAATTACTGTTTCTTAATGGTGTTCTTATGAAAGTGTCAGACAGCTAAGACTCCAGATTTGTGGTGTAATTACATTTGGAGGGCAACACCCAGATCCAGTAGCTTTAGTTCAGAGCTGTTAGTGGATGTGATGGTTTAGTTTTGAATTAAAATAAATTCTGTTTGGCTCTTTTCTAGTGGTTCTAATTGGGGAATCTGGTGTTGGGAAGAGCAATCTGCTGTCCCGCTTCACAAAAAACGAGTTCAACCATGACAGCCGCACAACCATCGGCGTGGAGTTCAGCACACGGACGGTGCAGCTCAACGGTTTCTCCATCAAGGCCCAGATCTGGGATACGGCCGGCCTGGAACGATACCGGGCCATCACTTCTGCGTGAGTACCACCCGACCCGAATGAGCATTTATTGGCACATGATGGGCCTTTAATGGGGACCTGTTATGCAAATTCACATTTTGCATGTTTTATGCTTCTATTTGGGTCTCAACTGCTTCTAAAGACGGTAAAAGTGCTTGAAGGGGCAAAATTGTGTGTTTTCCAGGCACATAGTGCCATTTTGTAGCATAATCAAGTAACAACGTCACCTTCTGCTTCGTAAAAATGGTATATATCAAATATGAGTTAAAAGAAATTTTCCTTCCTGATTTACCGACTTGCAATTGGGCCTCTGTCTCTTTAATAACTGAAACTCCGCCTTCAGGAAGTCATAGCAACATGGCTCCTCTATTAACACTTTAACAAGGTTTTTACCAGAGTTTCACTCAGAAGCAGCTCATGTAATGAGCAATATCTTCACACAGACAATTTCAACATTAACATGTAAGATGCATAAGATTAGCCAGACGTTACATTTTACAAATTGCACACATGAACGTAGATTCTTTTAAGACTTAATAAAAATGGGATTTTGGTGATCTTTTTATGTTATGTTTTTAGGTAATTTATTCCATTCCTGAATTCCTCCGTAAGCAACAGATTTTTGGAGGAAGTTTGTCTTAGCACAGTTTACAATTTCTATTCTATAATTATGAATAATCATAAAATAAATATAAATAATTCAGTTAGTATGACTTTGTTTATAAATGTGAGTTCATGTTTTTGGTATCTGGAAAATGAGCCCTTTCAAAAACCTCCTAATTATTAAGTCGTAATCACTGAGCACAGAGCTGTTACCTAGCAACCCAGCCAAGCCTAGCCTCGTTACCTAGCAACCAACGCTGAGCTTCAGCATATTTAGGCCCTGTTTACATGACAATGATCCAACAAAAAATTTATTTTTGTTCCATTTTTGTTAACACACTTACATGAAGACATTCTAATTACAATTTTTGTTTACACAGTACACAGATTCCTGATCTAGATTTTTCTTCAAAATTGGGACAGATACAGATCATAATGTCAGATCGGTGCATCTCTAAATACATTAACTATATTAATAGATTAGTCCAGAACTGTGGTGATGTAGCGATCCGGCAGGATGTTGCATCAGGTCTGAGTGATGCTGGTTGGAGTTAAGAAAGTGAATTTCCAAACTGCATTTCTTCAAAATGTGGCTTGTGAAAAGCTTGTTTTCTTGCACCGTTGGTAGTTGAGCAACCTTTTGTGTCAGCATCTTTAGCTGATGCAGTTTTGAGCCAAAACACAGGCAGGGACACGCCCTGATCCCCAGAACAGGAAACCTTTACCTGAAAAACCTCCCAGCACCGTCCTGACTCCACTCCCTCCCCACGGATCCGACTCCAGCTCCTTTCACCAGAAAACCACTGGACCCTCCATGGGTCTCTTTTTCTAAAGGCACCACTGAGTCCCTCTTTTTTTAATTAAACTACGAGGATTAACGGAGGAAACTGGTTTTGAACAACGGAGCCGTGTCAGAATCAGAGGATATGCTTCATCGCCGGATTAGCTCTTTTCTTGTCAGCCTGGATGTTGCAGTAATTACTCACTGTCTTACTCCAGCATGCAAATTCCAACTCCCATGGAATTTCACATTTATCCTGCAACAGCCAGCAAAAATCCATTAAACTGGAATTAATTATGCTGCTGGAAGAAGAGAAGAGAGGAGAATTGTAATTGTAAGGAAAGAAATGATGACCTCCTAAATGCAGAAATATTTCCCTTTGTTGAGTGTTTCTGATTGAAAGTGATGTATTATTTATTGGTCATTTTTCAGGTAAAGGATCAAATAAAGATCCCTAACAGTCTCATCTGTTAGAGAAGTGAGGGGGATAAGGTGGCACATTTGAAGCAAATAATTGCTTAAGTAGATACTTTTTCTTTTTCTTTTTCAATCATATATTATTTTACACATTCTTGTTGATGCTTCTGTGAATAGTAGCAGCTTAAAATAGCTTCTTAGCTCGGGTTGGCCAGGTGAGAAGGTTTTCTTTCAGTAAAGGTGATGAACTCTAACAGTTCACGGAGGTAAACACACCCTGTGGAATGATTTTATGAACTGTCGTGTCTCAGCCTTTCTTACTAAGCAAACAGTGGCTGAGAAGAAGCTTTCCTTATAATTACCAATAATACCAATAAACAATATAATAAGGAAAATCAAATAATATGTTGCCATAATTGGTTGTGTCATGAATGGAATAAAATGTTTTGTCATTGGTCCGATGTAATATTCTTTTCTTTAATGTGTTTCTAACCTTAACAGCTACAGCCTCAAAATCCAAAATGGCTGCCGCATTCATAAAACATGGTGAAACTTGCTGTAATTTGTTGGTGTCCATGTTCTGCATGTGTTGCTGCACCGCTCCAGATTACTTGGCTTTTTAAAGCAAAATCTGTCATTTATGCTTCAACAAAGATAAATGAACTATTTTGCAGGGTTACAAAAACACTGCCTCCTGCTGGCCTGGCATGTGCACCACATTGTTTCCGGTCCTGCTTGCGTTTTCATCTGTATAATCAGTGTTAAATGAACACATTTTTTCCGGATACACAATGGAAAACATTTTTGGAAACATTGTCATGTATACGGGGCCTAAGTTTAAGATTTCTTGCCAACCAAAGCTGAACCTGCTGCAAAAGTTCTCAAAGTGATTTTTGATGTTTCAATGCCTGCATCTCAGTTGGATTTTATTGTATTACTTCCAAATTTAGGCAACTGGAAGAAAAGTTGCTCCCAGTTGATGGGGGAGAGTCAGTGGTTACCACCAACCTTTAAATTAACTTTCATTTCTCAGACTTTTAGATTTAGCTTAGAACAATCTAAGCAAAGCAGACCAACCAGAACAGTCACAGATCAGCAGTTCTTCTGTTCTAACTGAACCCAAAGGTCCAGCTTTTCAAGTTTCTGATTTCTGATCTCCTAACGTTAGATACGGAAGAGAATTAGGGCCACAGGGGGAAAAAATTAGATTAGATTTTTTTTCTAAGAATTCTAACTTTTATTTCAGAACGCTGACATTTTTCTCAGGATTCTGACATTTTTTCCAGTGGTTTTATTCTTCTTCCGTAGTTAGAAGACCTCAAACAGAAGATCTAAAATCACCTTCATGCCAGAGTTTGTTTAGACAGTAACATGCAAATAAGCTCCAACATGTTATGAGCCACGCTACAGTGGAAATGATGTGAAAGTAAAAACAGGTTAACTACAACTTCCTCTTGTCTTCTCCAGCTCTGACCTTTGACATGTAAAACCGGCATCGACCAGACTCTAATGCGGCTGTCCTCTTCTCAGGTACTACAGGGGAGCAGTCGGAGCCCTGCTGGTCTATGACATCACCAAACATCTGACCTATGAGAGCGTGGAGCGCTGGCTGAAGGAGCTGTACGACCACGCTGACCCCCACATCGTGGTGATGCTGGTGGGCAACAAGACTGACCTGGAGTCAGAGAGATCTGTTCCCACTGAGGAGGCCAAAGACTTTGCAGGTGGAAACTTGATGATGTCAAGACATTCAAAGATCACATGTGAGATTCTGCAGTGTATGACTCAATCTCATAAAATGTCCTCTGATGATCTTTTCCTCTAGAAAAAAAAGGCCTGTTGTTCCTGGAAACTTCGGCTTTGCAGTCGACTAACGTGGAATCAGCGTTCAACAAAGTCTTGGAAGGTGATTTGTCAGTTTTAGTTTATTTTTTCTCTTTGCATACATCAAACTGTCATGTGTCTGAATCACTTACCTTAGTTACTTCTGCTGTAATGATTGTAAAGTCTGTTTGGGGTTCTGTGGAATAGTTGTTAGTCATAATCATCTTACCTGTAATAGATGATGATCAGAGTTGTCTTGGTTTGCAGAACAAGATCATTTCTCATATAGAAATCAAACTGTTATGCAGATCTGTTGTTATTAAAGCTGCAGTATGTTACTTAAAAAACACAATTTTTGCAAATATGTTTAAACTTTCTCTATGTTGTGACAGTACAATATGAGACATAATCTGTGAAAAAAATCAAGCTCCTCCACCTTCTCCCAGTGCTCTTTGCGCTGTCAATCACCCCCCTCATTTGGTGCTGCTCATCCCCCTCACTCTATCCATCTTGCTCTCTGCAGCGCTGCAGCTAGCATAACCTGTCATGAATGCTAAGGCTAGTTAGCATAGCCACAAATGATGGCAGATAAACACTTTTCCCACACTTGCGGGTTATTTGTCATTATCATATTTAAGAGTACATGAGCATGATTGACAGCGCTAAGACCCACCTACTGGCTCTGATGGGCTGTTTTGGTCGAACGACTCGTGAGCGGTGCATTTCTTCAGATGGTAATAATAGCTCAAAGAAAATGCGGAGGAGTTTGATCTTTTCACAGATTACCTGTCTCATAACTAATAAATATGTGAAAAAAATTTTTTTTATAAAAGTTACATCGTGCACATGTGATTGTGCATATTTTTAGAAACATTGAAATTTTTTCAGCAAAGTTGAGGAACTTATTTTGAATTCGATGTTTCCATCAACATTTTCTATTGCAAAACTTCAAAATTCACATAAAAATTAATTTATGCGAACAGAATTGAGAAATTGTTTTAGAAAAAAATATTCCTGTATGAACATCTCTCTCTTTTCCTCCAAACTGAAACCAAACTATCTGCTGTGTACTGTCCATGACATACTGACTACTCACAGGTACTCCACAGAAGCTCTATTTTAAAAAGAATAAACTGGCTATGCTTTAAATATTCAAGATATCTAATTTTTGTCACAGAGATTCATAAAAAGGTGAGCAGCAAAGAAGTGGTGCGAGGGTCCATAAACGCCGTGACCCTGAACAGCTCCAGAGCAGAAAGCGAGGAGGAGGAGAAGAAGAAGCCGTGCTGCAAGAACATCTGAACCCAAACGTCCCTCTGGGGGCCGCAGGGGTCCACCTGCAGCGCCGGGCTGAGGCTGGCCAGAGACTGAGACTCCACATGACGAACCAAACGGCTCACCGTTCAGCGAAGCGGCTGGTTTCTGAGCTGCACAGGTTTAAAACCAGCACCAAGCTTTCATTCTGGAACAAAGGTCAACACTGAAACACTGAATGGACCTTTGAGACGATCTGTGGTGGGAAGTTGAAGCATTTATATACATATGTACAGTTTAAATGAAAGATGATATCTGACTGATAAAGAGCTCCCAGCTGCTCGATGATGATGTGTGTTGTGAGTCCTGACCTCAGCAATGAGAATGTACTGCAGCTGATTACGCTGACTGTATTTTTGGTGAGAAATAAATATTTATGTAGATTCGTTATTAGTGTCTTATAATCACTGTCTTAAGTTTTAGAAGAAGAGAGCAACTACAGACGTGAATTTAGTGGCTCTTTTCTTCTGACTCAAGTAAATAACAAGTAGAAGTTGACCGACTTTATGTTGGCTAAACATGACAGCAGGACATTTCCAGGAATCACTGTTTAACTGAAAAATGTAACATGAGTCCCAAAGTACGTCACAACTTTTATAGGGCAAAAAGATTCAGTATCAGCAACATAATAATAAATAAACATAATTGGCCTGAAGACACTGAATGTGAGTTATTCTGAGTTTTCTAGTTTTGATTTCATGAGATTTTCTGCAGTGAAACCTGAGATTAATAAATAACAGATGTTATTCAGATATTACAAATGTTCAGTTTTTCCATTCTACTCCAGGTTACATTGGTGATCTATTGTTTTCATTTCTGTTGAAAGTTGTCATTTATTTTGTATTTAACACCTGCTATCAGAGCCGGCGCAGAGTTGAATGGGGCCCTGAGCAGAATTTGATTTGGGGCCTCTCCTGACCACCACTAACAATTTTTATCCAGATTTGGTGTAAATCTGGGAGATGGAGTGAAGTTAAATTGACTGAAACCAAACAGGCATAATTGGTTAATATTTGCTAAGAAATATTTGTGAACAAACTGAAGCTCAAACTCAAATACTAGACAAAGTCTAGCATTAGATTGTAACTATGCTAGCAAAACAAAAAAAATACTAATATTCGTAAAGGGTCAGTATTATTTAAAATGTAAATTTTTGAGTTTTACATCATGTTATAATGTCACTCTCACATTGAAAACATCCCTGGAGTGTTTCTTTGATTCTTTCATGAATTTCAGAAATCATTTTTGATCTCCAAGGCAACAATTCAGTGGTGCCAAATGCCTGGGTGGACTTAGCTCCGCCTTCAAGGCGCAGCTCCTCCTCAGGGCTGCAGTTTCCAAACTTCTAAACTCACCGCTCACGGAGCGGCCCTCCCCCATGACTCCTCCACTCAGCTCCTTCAGACTAGCCAGAAGCAATTAGCAAACACCTGGTGGAACAGCGCATATGCTGAGCTCCTTATACAAGCTACTATGGACCTTACCACGGGGGCCGCGTTTCATTGGCTGATGCCCATTCTACGTCATAGCGCGGCAACCACGTGCGTGGCCGTCTCACAAACACAAGCTGTTGTACATGCATTAGTAAACACATGCTAATGTAGAGCCAGACTACATTGTGGACTAGCAGACCAGCAGAAGGTTTTCGCATCAACAATCGAAAAAGCATGGTTCTCCATTGCCAGTGGGGAATCTGTACTGGTTAAAATGCGCAACATTGTAAACAGAGTCAGAAATTTTAGCTAAGAGGATGACGGTATATTTTCTGTATAGTAAACTAAGTTTAGAAAAAGCAGTGTAAGTTTTGTCTGAGGTCTAATGGGAGCAGCTGGGTCAACACTACTATGGTGGTTCAGTTTTTATGTTTGTTTCTTTCTGCTGAGCCGTTTCGCAAACACTGTTAGCAAGTCAACACTAGCAGCAGTAAGAAATTTTACTGTTAGAAGATGTGGAATAACTTAAAACTAAAAAAGTTATTAGTAAAAATGACCAACTGTATAAATAAATCTTTCGCTGAGTTTTATAAAATAAAATAAAAAACACCGTTAAGCTCAGCTTGTGAGCTAACATTAACCAGTTAGCACTGTGCTCCTGCTAAATGACAGCACAGGCAGTTACACAACTCTCCGCTGATTTCTTCTACATAATATTTCAATTATGAATTTACTTAATTTTAAAAAAAAAATAGGAGCCGAGTTGTTCAACTCGGACATAACTGTCTTTCTAATAAGAGAACTGAGGAATCAACCAACTGAGCGAGTAACTCCTTCCTTTGACGTTAAGCTAACATCTCTGTTAGCTTTTGTAGCTACCAGGCTCTACAACTCCTAGCAGCTTGCAAAATGAAATGTTAGGACTGAAAATAACATCAGTTATTCGCATGAACTTAGTTCCTCTGTCCATTGTTGTAGCTGACATTTGGTGAAATGATGCACTAATCAACTCAGAAATACTCCCATGTTTACATAGAAACAAAGCGCCGCTAGGCTTTGTTTGTGAGACTTGCAGCCATGTGGGATTTTCTAGGTCGGTTGAGGGCGGAGCTTGGTAAGGTCCGTTCACAGCAACGCAGGTAAAAATGTCGTTAAAATGTTAATAGAAGCCATGTTGCAATGACTTCCTCAAGGTGGAGATTCAGAAAGAGCAAGAGTTTTTTAAAGAGACAGAGACCCAATTTCAATGTGCTACATTGTCAAAGTCAAAGTCAATTACATTACAAAGTCAAATTTCTTTTAAGTCATTTTTGATGTATGTATTATTTTCATAACTGATGTTTTACAAAGGAACATTTCCAAATTCCTTTAAATCTTCCCTTTTAAACAATTTAAAATTATGTATTTAATCTCCACTGATACTTGCCAAACAAGTCTCAATTTCAAATTTAAATAAAATCTCATTTCCAGTAAAGAAAAATAATTGGAATTATTTCCAGTTATTCTGGTTGTTGTTAAATTGAAACATTTATAGGAGACCCCTGATGGTTTTGTGGCCATCCGCCTGGCTGGCTTATGTCTTGGGCTGGCTCTGCCTGATATTGGCCAGTAATGAACTCTGATCCTTCATCAACAGCCATTGTTTCTGAACATAGATGGGATTGCTGTGTGCAAAACGTTACAGTAGGCAGTTGGATTCCCAAATACCATTTCAAGCTCTACTGGCTCAATATTCCAGATATTTGCTAGAAGAAATTAACTGAAGAGGCAAAAAAGGTTTTAGTATTTACTCTTGAAGAGACAACACATAACAAATTTAATCACAAAAAGTGAACAAAGTCAAAAGAAAACTTTCTAAAACAGGTAAGTGCACAATATGTGAGTTTTATGAAAGATATTGCTAACAATAAACATGTATCAAAAATAAAGCAGTAATAAAATATGCTAAAATGAAATGGAAAGGTAGAAAATAGCTCTGATGTAGCTGTTGCTATAGTGTTTGTTTGTTTTGACTATTTGACGTTTAATTTTGATTTAAGTGCTATCCTGTCTGAGCCTGAAAACTCCACCTGTTTATGTTCCACCTGTATCTGTTGCTGCCTCCCTCACTCTACGGACCAACGGGCAGCAGTGACACCTATTACTCACAGATCATATGTACGATCCCGCTGGTTGCCAGCTGGGAGTCAGGCTTTCCAAGCTCAGCTCACCTGAGGCTTGTTCCGATAGGGCAGGCAGTTATAGTATCTAATAAAAACGATTTTCGCAATCAAAAATTACCTTGGTACCAATCAGACAATCAGAAATAAAAACAAGGACCACTCGGTTCTTTTTTTTAAGGTTTAAGATACTTAAGTTGACAAAAAAAGAAAGTCTGATTTAACCTTTAATGGCCAGATTAAATATTTGTCAGTTTACTTGATTCGTTTTGATCCACCTAATTGTTTCTCTTTCTCTATGTACCATTTAAGCATATTGTGTAAATACATTGCTTGTTTTTGTTTATGTTTGTTTATTAAACAAATATTATATTAGATATTAAAATACTGTTAAACAACTCTCAGAAAATTAGTTATACATGTAACTAATTTACCATTATCTCAAATGGTGATAGTTACATTTACGCAGTTAAATTAAGCTGAGTAACATCTTTATTTCAACTTGTCTCTAATTAATTTGAAGGAAATGGAGTAAACAGTATGGTCCTATATACTTTTTACTGTTGTAATATTAACCATATTATTCATTGATTTCAAAGATAAAATGCTTTTAAAAAGTAGAATCGGAAATGTATGAAATTATGTTATTAACTAATCTTTTGTCAAACTCTTTAACATATAAAAAATTGCACATTATGATCAAACAGTTATTCAGTGGTTTTAATTGGTTTATTCTTTTGTTACACATACTTGAGTAGGTTTTCCAATGACTAAACTCCACTTCTGCTTGAGCAAAATTATATTTGAGTAATCCAACATCTGAGTACACTTTTTCACTCTACTCACTTTTGATATGAAATAATTAGCCATAACATTCGTTACAAGAATGACATTTAAAATATTACTTTTATTATAGACGGGAGCAAGGGAGTGCTAAACAACCGAAATATTAATTTCCGTTTATTTTGTGGAGTTCTAATTAGTATATGATAACTTTACTTGCCATACTTTACCTGTTGCTGCGCGACGTCATACAAGTTAACAACTGGCAGCTGACTCACAATCGACAGCATAGCTGACCAATCACGTCGAGGCAAGTAACAACTGTCAAATCCCCATTGACCACTAAGAGAGCGTGAGGGGCGGGGTTTAGCGTTGACGTTACGTCGCTGTCTCGGTAATGGCAAGTGTAGGAAGGAGAGGAAGACGGCCCTGAAGTTTCTTCTCTTCTGGATGTTAGTGTCATTTTATTACATTTAAAACCTGCTGCTTCACCTTTTTTGTACTCTTACGGTTATTTTTGTACGTCGTGGTAGTGTGAGTGAGTACGGGGCAGGGCTAAAGTCACGGACTATTTTGTCGGTCGTTTTCGAAGTAAGTAAAATACGCCCGAAGTTTGTTCGACTTCAAGCAGAGAAACTATGACGCACAAAGAGGACGAATATGATTACCTTTTTAAAGGTGAGTGGTCGTTTCTTCGCTTTTAGCTAGCTGGCTAAATTGTCAGTTTCACCTGTGTCATTTGATGCCACAGCGGGGATGTCGGTGCCGTAAACCGGAGCACCTAACAGCCACCGTAGAGACGGGACACCTGTTCAAGCCTCAACTCCTTTCAGTTTACGCCATTAAATAAAATCAGTGGGTTTACGGATCATGTAAGGCAGATTATAGGACTCTAATGTGTCACTTTAGGCATCTTTTGCTTCAGAGTTCATCATCTTACAGGGCGATGACGTCATCACCTGGGGATGCGGTGTTGGTCAGTGAGGGGTCACAGTCAGATGACCCCTAACTTCTGACAGGGAGGGTCAAGTTTGTTTTGTAGCAAAAGTTTAAAAGTTGTACCATTTGACTTTAAAAAGTAAAAAAAATACCAAACCATCCTGTTGGCTTGATTTTGCTGAATTCCTGGATGAATGGATTGATTGATAGAAGAGACAAACTCACATCCAGGCTGCAAAACATTTACTAATTTTAGCTTTCTAGGATTTATTTTACAATAACCTTTTTACCTCAGCATTGCAATCCTTTAAAACTTAAACTAATGCAAAAATACAGCTTTGATTTGATTTGAATAGGTTATGATTAAAGAAATGCTTTGAATTCCAATACTTTATTTTAAATGTTTATTGTATTTATCACATTATTTCAGAGTATAATAATGGCTTTAAAGAATTTCAAAGCTAAAAGAATACATATTTTTTTGTTTCTGGTGGTTTTAATTTGTCATGTTTAAGCAATAATCTCCCAGGTAATTCAGCCTAATCTGCTGAGTCGTTGCCTCACCTGATGTGAGGGTGCAGTACCTGGGGAGGGGCCGCCATTGTTGCAGCCATGGTAGAAGCAGTTACAGCTCCTCAGAGCCACTTGGAGGTGATTCGCTTGCAGCCTTTTGTCAAAATTTTGAGCAGGTCGTCAAACTGGAAATACCTGCATGCAGGGTGAGCGTCCACAGAGACGCTGCGCCTCGGAGCAGGGAAGCGATTCAATCAGGTTTTCATGTGACCAAACTAATCTGGATCTCTCCCTGCGGTGCAGGGATCCTGATAAGCAAACGGCTGCGGTTCACAGTTTTGCTTGAATCTAGAAAGCGCTCACATTGTTGCCCTTTGTTCTCCTTTTGAATCAAGCAGGGTGAGCTCTTATTGAGTCACTAAGGCATCTCGGACCTTAGCCGTCCTGCTCAACCTCTTTTACTGCTTTTCAAAGGCTGAGGAATATAAACTTCTACTCTTAAATTGAACATGTAATGACTATCCTTCTTTCTTTCCATTTTTGTGCTATCAGGGGGTTTCAGACGGTCCATTAATCTCAACGAGCAGACGAACTGGCTTTCATTCAGCTGGGCTGCAGAATTGTATTAACTGACAAAGGCCTGTCATGTCTTTCAGCTTAAAAAAACCAACTAACTCAACAATAGGTGTGTGGCTGGGTGTGTAACGGAGCTATGACTCTACCAGTCTGGTGGCATTGGACTGAGGAACAGTTGTGTAATGATTTTTCTCTTCCACCCACAGTCGTTTGTGTGAGATGAAACAGAACATGATGGTTTTACTGTCATCATATGACTCCCACATAAACTAAACTAAAGTTGCTCAGTAACAAACGAGCAGTTCCACTCAGACTGAAGCAGAAACATGATGGACGGCTGGTTCAACGTTCCCAAACCAACTTCCTGTTTCCCAACTGCAGGGCGGTGGGTCCTCAGACACACTGACTCACCTTACTGTTGTGGAAATAGCTGTCTTTGATATTGCCTGCAGGATTTCCCTCAGTGTATTATAAGCCTGGCGGGCCACCAGGCTTTACTTTCCCCCACCAGGCTGAGTTTTATTTTTATCCTGTCTTTACTGGTCTACACACTGACAACTGAAGCGAATAAAGTGACAAGTCACAGATAAAGGGTCAACGAATTTGGACTTGTTAATTCAGATGCAATAACTGAAGTTCAAAAAGTGTTTTATGTCTTTTTTAAGACTTTGTAGTTGGTGTTTAGGTATTGTTAATTGTCTTCCAATAAAACATAATTACTTGGTGATATTTTCAAATTTCCAGTCAACTCTAAACATTTTTTAACTAAAAAACACATTAGGTTGCTGGATAGTCGCCCCAGCGCCCCCTACCACAGGGCTTAGCAGGTTTTCTGGGGGAAACATTGGCCTGATTCAGTTTACTGTCAAATATCCAGGGTGGATATTGAATCCTCACAGCAACACGAGGAGACAAAACAAAACTGGCTCCATGATTTATTATTTAACTGGACAATATTTATCAATATGCTAAAGATTCTCCATACCTGTTTTATCATTTTAATTTTCTTCTGGTTTCCTTCCTTCATCTGTACTATAGTTTATTACAGAGTAACTGTTTATAATAAGCTGTGAAAACTAATCGGGCAACAAAATATCCCTGTTCACTCCACTATTAGTAAATCTTTTACTCTCATTATTATTGTAATTCAACCCAGAATGTTTATTAAACATAATCATGCTATAAATCTATTAACAAGCTGCTAAAATACAAAGATTTAAAAGTGCCATCTTTCAGTCACAAGGCTCAAATAAAGAAATATGGATATTAAATTTTTTTTATTGCATGGTTTTTATATTTATCACAATCCAGATTCAGAGTAAAAACTTAGACTCTGAGATGGCATCTGTTTCAATTCAAGCCTTATGAACCAATAAAATAAACAATTAAACATTCATAAATAATATTAGTTTTTAGAAGTTGTCATAATTTAAACACTGAACTTGCATGAAATTAGCAGGACTTCATGGATTAAAAATTAGACTTTCTCAGCCAGCGATATTTTGATGATTAATGTCTAAATCTTCATTACTGTTATAAAGTGTAATGTGATGGAGAAGGGATGCAAACATCAAATGAGGAAAAAGCACAAATTTATTATTTCATTGACATTTTGTTTCTAAATTAAATTATTTACATATTGTTTTAGCTCTATGCATAAGCATGTTTTCACCTTTGTCATTTTGATTTATAATTATGTGTATTTTTGCAATTCATCTATGTATGTTGGTAGATAATATATAACTTTAAATGTTGTTTTAATTCTGGTGATGAATCCAGAATCTGTCATTTATCAGAATTATTTCTTCATGAAATAATTAGATGTTTTCAGGTCACACATGTCCTGTCAGGAACATGTGAATCATGTTGCACATAAGAACAATATTAGATCATGAAGGGTTAGAAAAGGTTGACGATTATTTATATGAAATATTCTGTTTCTTCCTGCTCTTGTTCTTCTGCAGTTGTTTATCTTTAATTTAAATAAATTTGTGTAAGTCTCAGAGAACTGGGTTATGTTGAGTCCAAGGATTCAACTCTAAAAAGATAAAATTAACTTTTTCTTTAAAGGTTCTATTTTTTTATTTTTAAACTGCGATAAATTAATAAATTTTCTTAGAAAACATAAAGGTATAATTTAGTTTTTCCCTATCGCTGACCCCATTTATGCTCTACCTCTCAAAGTCCATCATGTTGTAGCATAATAATCACCTAAATGTACAAAAAACAGCAGCAATTTAACGCTCATAACCTTGTTTTATTGTTTCCAGGGTCACATGATAAGTTTCACCCTTGTTGTTATGGAAAGTAGTTTCCTCCTGAGTTTCTCTACCTCTGAATCTGGTTGTTAGTTTTGTGGTTTTGCTTTTTTACCTGCAGCATCCATGAAGCGGATCATAAACAATGAATACCGCCTGTTAACGCTTCTGTTTTCCCTGCAGTGGTGCTGATCGGCGATTCAGGCGTAGGAAAGAGTAACCTGCTGTCACGCTTCACCCGCAACGAGTTCAACCTGGAGAGCAAGAGCACCATCGGGGTGGAGTTCGCCACGCGCAGCATCCAGGTGGAGGGGAAGACCATCAAGGCCCAGATCTGGGACACGGCTGGACAGGAGCGCTACAGAGCCATCACTTCTGCGTGAGTTCCCTCATCCAGTCCGCCCTGCTCTCTGCAGACTTCATTCTGTCTCTGACATGCAAACAGACACAGAACCACATGCAACAGGAAATAAGAAGACGGATGGTGCTGCATTGTGTTTGTGTGAAACACCAAAAGAAAGATGTTCCCATAAAGTACACCAGCATGTCAGGGCAGTTATAGGTAGGAACAAATGGAGTACATTTCTGTCAAAAACTTAAGAAATTTTGAAATTAGTCTCTCATTCTCTAGAAATAACATTCAAATTTCTGAGATAGAGAAGCTTCAAATTTGCCAGAAAAAAACTCTGAAATTTTGAGATTAACATCGAGAGAAAAAGGAGGAGTAAATGTCTTCCACAAAAATCTCAGAAATTTTAGTTTGAAAAGTCAAATATTTGCTAGAAATAACTCAGAAATTCTGATATTAATCTGAGTAATTTTCTAGAAAAAAA
The DNA here is from genome assembly GCA_903066825.1 of Alfaro cultratus. NCBI lineage: Eukaryota > Metazoa > Chordata > Actinopteri > Cyprinodontiformes > Poeciliidae > Alfaro > Alfaro cultratus. The sequence continues at coordinate 23,588 of CAEFZX010018713.1, read as the reverse complement.
ACATTGACATTTCTGAGTTTGAAAAGTTGCAAATTTGCTAGAAAACCCCCCAGGAATTTTGAGATTAATATCGAAAGGAAAAAGAGTAACTTTCCACCCAAAAACTCTCAAGAAGTTTCTAGAAAAAACAAGGAAATTTCAGAGTTTGAAAAGTCAAAGATTTGCTATAAAATCTCAGAAAGTCAGAATATAATGCAGAATAAATGTCATGAATTGTCACAGGTAAACATGAAATCAAAGCAGCGTGACAGGAAGTGACAGTGCTTGTGACCCTCTGACCACAGGTACTACCGCGGCGCTGTGGGAGCCCTCCTGGTCTACGACATCGCCAAGCACCTGACGTACGAAAACGCGGAGCGCTGGCTGAAGGAGCTGCAGGACCACGCAGACAGCAACATAGTCATCATGTTGGTGGGCAACAAGAGCGACCTGCGCCACCTGAGGGCGGTGCCCACCGACGAGGCCAAGGGCTTCGCAGGTTCGCCGCCTCATCAACCTTTTATTGGCTCCTCATTAGCTTAGCCTGATAAGAAGCTCATTAAAACCTGATTAGACTTTATTCTGTCAGCTCATTAGGCTCTGTCACTGATACTGAAAATAATAGATGTTCAACACTTTGACCTGGTTCTGTTTGGGCCTTGTCTTCCCTGAAAGCAGCAGTCTGTGTCATATTTAGAGTTATTTTGAGGAATCAAACTATTCTCACTTCAAAAGCATCAAAGTAAAATATCTTTTACCAGATTATTGGTGTAACTTGTATAAGTCTGTTCTGTTTTAGCTTGTCTGGGTTCTTTGCTGATGAAAGACTCGGCAGAGCTGAATGCCAGAAAGTTAAAGGCACAAATCCTGTTGATTCAGAGCAGAGAATCCTTGAGGATAAAAGAGGCCGTCTCTGAGTCAGACATGGCTGTTTGTAGAAATGTTTGTTTTTTCTTTATTCCACTGACCTAATTTATGTCTTGTTTACATAATGATCCCAAACTGGAAGCATCAATGCAAAGCAGCGCTGCCAGTTGGCAGAAACAAACCTCCTGCTTCATTCTGTCTGATTTTGTTCAGATTATTTAAAATACAATGTAAATGAGTATCTTGATTTTTAGCACATTTTACCATCCAATCATTAACCACGCTAATGCTCCAACCAGTTAGTTGCAAAGATGTTGAACTTACACAGATTTTCTCACATTCATGTTTCAGTTTTCAATTCTCCTCCATCTACACTGGCATTTTGTTCTTGTTGAAACACGTTAGATCTTTTGTTGGATGGTGATGCTGTGGGCAGGAAGAATCCCCAGTAGCAGTCAGCCTCACAACAAATCTGAAGAGGCCTCTGACTGAAGACTGCTACTGTGCGACAGTCTCATGACTGCATACCAACGGCTCAGTATCCGAGCAGTAACACGTCCTGGATGACTCATCAGTTGTTGGCTAGCGCTGCTAATCCACCTCATTTGCTTTTGCTGCTCCTCTTTAAATCTCTGTCTAGCCGTTTGGTTAGGAAGATGTTGGAGTACGGGATGCGATTCTTGCCTGAAATGACAGAGAAGATGCTTTGACATCCTGCTTTTCTCTGTGGGATTTCAGGGTCAAAGTTCAGGTATTATTTCAGCTAAAAAAAAAAAAAGGATTTAAAAAGGATTATGACATTAACTAATAATCTCTTATGCTTATAAAATAAAAATGGCATGAACCCAAACAGTTACAGAACATATCACTTAGTTGGTGAGAAGTTTGAGATGCCCAGTAGAGATGTGCAAAAAGCCTTAACATTTATTGAATTAGTGAAGTAATTTTGCCTGAATTTCAAACATATAAACAAATGCAGCCTTTTTATTAGAATTTATTCAGTGGGAAAAATGTCAGGTTAATAAAGTAAAGCAAAATGTTTGCATGGCACGCTTGCTTTCAACAACCCTTTGTTGTGTTTTTAGGAGAACAAGATGGTTTCCTGTGGGGACAGTAGATCAGAATCTGTGAGGAAATTTAAAGTGAATATTAATATGTGTGTAACAAACTGTGTTTGTGTTCTCCAGAGAAGAACGGCTTGTCTTTCCTGGAGACGTCTGCGTTAGACTCCTCCAACGTTGAGTTGGCTTTTCAGACAATTCTCACAGGTGAGTTCCACTTCCTGCTCTAAAATTAAACCAAATTTTAACAGTAAAAAACATTCAACATTAAAGGAATCGCCAGAACTTTTCCATGTGTTCATTAAGTGACGATGAAACTGCAGTTGCATTTATGTAGTTTCTCACTTCAGCCACTAGATGGCAGCAAATTCCACTGAATCAGGTCTTGGCCTCCATCCTTTATGTGCATCCTGTTGCAAAACCTCCTGAATTTTCCTTTTAATTAAAAAAAAAAAAAAAGTAATTTGTGCAGCCAATCAGAGGCTAAATAAGGATCCGTCCATGTTTTCTGATGTAAGCATCTCTGAGCAGACTCCTCAGGAGGTTCAAGGCCACGCTGGTGACTTCATAACAACCTCTGAGTGGCCTGAAGGGGGAATCCAGCCTGAATCAGTCTGCATGTGGCACCTGCTGTTTGTATACTGCTTCAGCTCCATGTTGGATCCAGCAGTGATTCCGCTTCAGGCCACACCACAGACATATCGCTTATTTCTAACTCTCAAAAAAAACTTCAAACCAACATCGAGTTAGCGCAGCTAATTAGCTCAGTAAGGCAGGAAAAGCAGTGCATTCGCAAGCCAGTAAGGCGCAGAGCCGCCATGGCTCATGGAGCGATGTGGAGAGGGTCGTTCTGGTGGCTTATTGTCCGTACTGTCATGCTGCGATGAGTCATGCTTCTCACAGTTTCCTCGCTTCACACCGGACTTTTATTTCAGGACAACTTTGGAGAAGTGTCTGAATGCAGCAGTGAGTCGGTGATGATTTCAGATTCCTGTTGAGTCAACAAATGAATCTCAGTTCAACTAAACGATGTAAATATGTTAGTTTGATCTGCACAGCCCTGCAGAAGGATTCAAACCCACTAAACCTGGGTAAACCTAGACCTGTCACAATAACACGGTTTTCTGGATGATACAGTTCCTCAGAAATTGATGCGATAAATGATAATATTGGTGTTTTGAGACCATTTTCAAGTAATATAATGGTAATAATAGTAATGCAAGAACACATTCTCAAAGAGCAATAAAATTTAATTCGACTGAACATTTAACACTGGAGCTGGAAAACATTTCAAATATTAAAAATAAATAAAATAACAGAAACAACAAATAAAATTATTTAGTCTCTGTAAAGAAAATTGTCTTTCAGAAAAAGGGCTATTTGAGATCAAAGCACCAGACTAAAGTCTTCATCACCCAGTTTTTGATAGAGAAAAAATGGAAATTATTGAGTTTGTTTTAATTTATCATGAAATTAATTGATTTATTGCTTGGTAACAGGCCTACCTGTCAAAATAACAAATTTTGCTGGGCAATACATTGTCCCAGAAATTATTGCGATAAATGATATTATAGTTTTGAGACCATTGTTGACTAATAGTTGCTCCGTTTCTATTACAATGTGCTGAAAACTTTGTGCATATTATGCTAATGTTGAAAAAGGACAATTTTGCAATTTTGGTGTTTACATTAGATAAGAAAAATAATTATAATCATTCGTGGATAAGTTTGTTCAAACTATAAATCATTAGAAAACATGCCGCGTCGTCATCCTCCAACTACTTCCTGTCTTCTTCCTCAGTTTGCATCAGTGGCAACATCCAGTTGTTGATCATGTGATTCTTGTGATGTGAAAAATGTTTGTTTTGTTGCAGTTTTGTGAAATAAACCACATCATCCAAGCGCTAATATTTAAAACAATTCTATAATGTTCCGTACTTTATCAAATTTGATCAATTTCTATTTAAACAAAAACAGGTTTGTGCATAACATTCTGTAACTTAAATTACCAGTATTTGGCTAGCTTAGCCATTTGGCTTTTTCCCTAAGGAAAACAAAATCTAATATAATTTTACAAAAAAATTAAGAGGACTAAAATCAACTTTTGAGCATTTTGAATTGATTCATAATTCCCAGGACAGGAAATTATGACTATCTATTAACCAGTAGCATGAAAATGGCATAATAATGAAAATTTACACGAATCCTCTCAAGGATAAATAAACTAATTTCCAAAGAACATTTAACACTGAAACTGGAAGACGTTTTAAATATCCAAACTAAATAAACCAAAAACAAGTCAAATGGATTATGAAGTCTCTGTAAACAAACTTGCCCTTCAAAATATATTAATCATTCGCCTCACACAGGAAAAACAGGCAAAACTGCCAGCTAGGACTTTTGTAGAGGAGAAAGAGTGTAAACTGTACTAACTACTGTGTAAATGATGCTGGCTTTTTAACGAGATTAAAGGGCAGCGTCTCTTCAGCAATTAAGCAAACTGTCTTGGTGTGCACCATTCTGCTCTGGCCTTTTCCGTTTAGTTTGACGATTAAAGTGGTTGCGTTCTGCCAGGGAGACACAGACAGCCCACTGGTGGGAGTGTTTTAGTTCTTCTAAGCTCGGAAACCGGCTTCGGAGGATTTCAGGTGATGATGCGTGTTTGTTGTATTGCCGCGTTTAGTTGCTTCTGTTTTACAACAAACGCAACATACCAGATTAATTAACCAAGTTTGAGTGGAAGAAAAATGATGCATGCTCAGTTAGTCTGGATGGAAAAAGTGTCAATATATCCATTTCCAATTGCTTTCAGAGATTTACAGTTAAATTTTGGCGTGGGCTTTGACTGGACCACCTAAACACATGAAAATACTTTGATCTAAACCATCCAGCTCAGGTTGAGGTCATCCTGTTGGAATCTTACCTGATCAGCTTTCATGTCACTTTTAGAGAAAATCCTCCCCACAGCATGATGCTGCCTCCGCCATGTTTCATGGTGTTATTTTGGTTTCTCCTTACATTAGCACATTACTGCTGACGATACTTAAAATGGATTTCTTTGGGTTTCCTTCTTGTCACGATTAAATAAAGGCGGGATTGAATGCAAACGGACCGGCGACAGGAAGTGGACTACAACAGAGGGCATTCTGGGTAAATGGAACCAAAACAAATGCGCAAGATAAATCCTACATCTGTTAAAATCTGACTTTAGTTTACATTTGGTGAAGAAGGAAGTTGCGCTCCGGGTCTTTATCAGAGGTTTTTGTGTCGTTTCCCTCAGTGGTTCTTCCCGCAGCGCCTCCACAGGCGTGGAGGGGAACAGGTTTTTCAAATGGTTTGGTTCTTTTGACACAGTGCACTGTGATAGGGAACCACAGCAGCAAGAAATATAACATGTTACAATTTTGATTTTAATTTGGGGTGTCAGAGAAAAGGGGGTTGAGTACAAATGGATGCAACAGTTTAGAGACTTTTATTTTCAAAACAGAGAAAATTGAGTTGAAGATTATGTTCTTCTTTAATTAAAACATTAAATTAGGTCAGGACTATATGAAAATCTTATCACGATACAAGCATTTCATATCAATCGACATCAATAATTGTCTATCGGTGTTGATTAGTTTTAAATATCTGAGATGCTGCTAAACTGGTGGCCTTCCCGGTTTTATCCACAGTTTTCACTCCACACTGGGTTTTTTTATCATTTTTACGTAGTTATGAGGCAAACTGATGCTGCGCAAGTTACTCAGCAGGTTGTTGCCAGGTGACCAAAGAAGACTACGTTGCCAGGCAACCAAAGAGTTAGTTGATGCCACCAACCTGATTTACCGGGTTCAACAGCCAAATGCTTTCCTACATCTCCCAGAATGCTGCGCGGTTTGGGTTCAAAGTTCAGTGAATATTCTGTATCATCACCTTCCTAAAATGAAGTTTATTTATTTATTTTAGTTTTTTCAAAAATCATCACCCTCCCGTTTGTTTGTTTTTTTGCTACAAGATAATTTAGCCAAAAAAATTTTAAAATATATTGATTATTGTCAGCTTCCTAATATAATGGCCTATGTCATTTTGTGGAAATGCGATTTTGGCAACAAAAAAAAAAATTGCCACTTTTTTTTTTTTTTTTGCCAAGAGATTGATTTAGGCAAAAAAATTCACTTTGGCCATTCCATTAGGAAGGTGACAATATAGCATATTCTATGAAATGTATTGACTACTGATATTGATAATATTGGTACAGATTTATTGTCCAGCCTTACATCAAAGTTAAGGTGAAAAAGTAAAGAAGTCTCTCTGTTTTTGCGTCACCCTGTATGTATTTATTTAATGGCCTGCTTCGTCTTTAAATGAGGATTCTTCCACATGACGGAGCGTTGCCGGTTCAGGACGGAAGAATCTGTCTCTGCTGCCAGGAGTCTGGAAGCAACCGTTGTTGTTCAGTTTCGCCGTCCTGATCCCGAAATGTCCCGCTGCCTGTCCCGTCTCTCACCGCCCTCTGTCCTCCGCAGCCATCTACCACATCGTGTCCCAGAGGCAGATGACGGGCCAGGGCAACTCGGACTTCTCTCCGGCCTCCAACGTAGTTCCCATCACGGTGGAGCCCACCCAGAGCTCGTCCAGTAAGGGCGCCTGCTGCCAGAACAACTGAGACCTCGCCGCTGACCTCCGCCTTCGTCTCAGCGCAGCGCCAGACGGACAGACGGAGGCGCTGACGGGTAGAGGGACGCTTCCACTGGGTTTGTGTAGATACGAGGGGGGGGGACAGTAAATGAAGGATGGACAGGATGTGATGTGGGAGGGTTGGGATTTTATAAGAAGCTGCATCATCACCATGGATTCTGGTTCTGATGTGAAACTGAACATGCTATCAGGCCCTTTTTTCTCCTCCTTCTTCTGCAGTTTCTCTCCTAAAAAGCCGGATTTTACAGGCTTCCTTTCCGTTTTTCACTGCTGGGATGGTGGGCTGTAAAAATCCACTCCCAGAAGACTGAAAAGCAGCCTTCTCTCACTGCCGTTTCCCTTCGTTTTCTGGAATATTTAGAAAATTATGTCCTCCTTTATATTTATTAACACTTGTCTTGTTTGGCCAAAGGGTTTCCCACACTAACTGCTTCCACAGAAAAAAAGGGATTTTCTCTTCTTTTGATTGTTTTCTTTCATTTAAAACAAGTCTTTCCATGAAGGAATCAGGAGAGTTTGGCTCCATCCTTCCCTGTCGGTGACAAGCAGCTTCGCTCTGAGTGCTTTTGATCTTTGTTTGGGCGCCTCTCCTACTCTTCACACACTTTGTGCTCCGAAGATGAGTCATGCTCCCGCCAGCCTCTTCGCAGCGTTGACTCTAAATGGGATGGGATGGCTGCGCCCGCCGCCGCTGCTGGATGGGTTAACTGTAGAGCATGTCAGCTCCCATCCTGACCGTTTCACCTTTTCCCCCCTGAAGCCTCGCGGCGATGGGGGGGAAAGATGTGGTTTAAAAGCGCGGACAAGCTGCCCGCTAGCTGGGACGGATGAATGAATGGATGGATTGGGTTTCAGGGGATGAGATAGTGAGGCCACTCAGCCCTGCCCTGCTCCTGCGGTCTCTGATGTACAGTGATGGCTTGTTTTACTGTAAATGAAATCCTCCGCTGCCTGCTCACCTACTCCTCTCTGGCTCTGCTCTCTGCTGTATGTAACTGGAAGAGGACTCTGCCTTCTGGGATCCCCCTGAGGTCTGCCCTCACTTTCACTCGTCTTTATTTCCTGTCCGATCGGTGGGGGTTGTGTTGGGGAGCCAGGACCGCGTTTGTTAGCGTCTGATAGTGGAATAGAGGAGGGAAGGAGGGGCTTGATTTAATCCAAAGGTTAGACACACAGGGTGTTTATTTCCACATCAACACGAGTCTTAAACTGGGTGTAGGTCGACATTTTAAGCCTTTTTTCTGTTGTATGTATATTTGGACTGCACATGTATAAATAAATAAATCAGATTTGTTATAGCTCATCTTTTATGTGTCTCCAGTTTTAAAAACAACCAGCTCATTATTGACTATCATATCCTCTAATGTCCAGTGTAATTTAAGATGTTTGCAAAGTGCTGCAGGCTGATATTTTCCCTCTGATTACTGATTATTAAATATTAATCGTCATCATCTACAGATCAATCCAGCCATCAGGACTCTCAGGGAAAAAAACACAATCTGCGTAAACTGGAAATCATTTCCTTTTTGTTTTATTAGAAACATTTACAATACATTTTGAATCTTGAAAAAATAACAAAGAACCAGAACTAACATGGCGCAGATACAATAATAATTATAATAATCATAATAAAAATGTCTCCAAAAATGTAATTCACAAAAAAACATGTGCTATAAGAAATAAACCTGCAATATTTCCTGCCTTGTGAGGGCATGGCACACTGTAACAGAGTTCAGAATATTTTTTTTTATTATTTTTTTTTTTCCCATCCATCAACGATCCGCCTCAGAGGGCCGCAGCGGCGACGCCTCCCTCACTGTTCACAGAGAAACCAGAACCGAATGCCGGCTGCTGCCGGCCCCAAACAACTAATGCACTACAACCACTATTAGACCGGTATGAAACACCTACTGTGCTGGAAAAATTGGAAACGCTACCGAAGACAAACTGTCAGACTGCATCGGCCTCTTTGGAAAAGGGCGGAGTTTCACCAGCGAGCGCCATGTCGGTCCCCAACCGTTCACACGCAGCGGGAAAACCCCGCTCTCTGAGTTTGGGATGCATTTTATCCGTTTCGGGCAGAAGAAGTTTCATCTCTTGTACAAATGGAAGCTATTTTTTTGCAGCGTAACACATTTTCTAAGTGAGAGGTCAGACATTGGTGCGGGGGACTGAAATGGTCTCCGTCTGGCTCCAAACTCCCTTCGGCTTTTCTAAAGAGACTCCAACTATGATAATCTACAGCGAAGAAACGGTGCGAACGTGCCGCCGCACCGTTTCTCCTGGCTAAGTGACCATACAATATACATGCAAACTAGTACGGTAATGAATCTGGAGTGTTTGTGTGTGAGTGTGTGTGTTTGCATTTAGTTACACAGATCTACACAGTGCGCTGGCTCCTCCTCAACTTGCACTTCACCTAATTAACGCATCAGGAAAAGTCGATCAAAAAGGCTTCTTTTTTTTTTAAGCCGATCACGCTCCGTTGCCATGGATCGATCAGACTGAGTTGTGGATGTAGGAAATGTGTGAATGAAAGTGTTTACAAGTTGTGTGTGCGTGTGTGTGTGGCCCTGCTGGGCGAGAGGGTCACAGCTGCCTCATTCACTCCAAGCATTGCAGTTTTTCTTCTTTTACATTTTGATAAGAAAAAAGCGAGTTTAGATTACAGAGGAAATGAGTAATAATGCGTTCAGTCAGTAACATGGGGTTGGGAAGGGCGGGGGTTACAGCAAGCAGCACTGCACAAAGAATGCTGATGCAAGAAAAAATAGAGTTGAGGCACAAAATCGATGCTCTGTGACTAAAATATCTCCAAATTCTAAAAATATTCTATTATTTTCTGTAGTTCTTCCGTTGTTAATGCACTGATGTTGCAGTAGTGCATGTCTGAAGTTAAAATTTCAGCTATGGGGAAACTCGTTCCCACCTGCTTCATCCGCTGTGAAGCACGTGGGCAAAGTGTCCATAACTTTCATAAATAAAACTTCTCCTTTTTAGTTATTAGTAGAAACTGACTTTCCTGTGTTTAGAAATATATTAACTTCTTGTCATTTTAATTAAAAAACAAAATGTCTTGAGGTTACTCATAAATACGTTGCTTCATTTTCCATAAATAACATCCAGATACTGACTTTTTTTTCCTCTGCTTTCTATGAAATAATAACCCATGTTAGCAAAATAGATCTGAAAAACTGTAATATGTTTTTTTATTCATTTTTAAGTTACTTTCTATAAATGCATGTGGAAGAACTCAAATATAGACTACGTCGAAAACCTGTTGCAAATTCCTTCCAAAAAAACTAACTTAAAGCTCACTTGTAAATTGTGAAAAATAAAAAAGGGTGCATTAGTTTATTTTTCCCCCATTTTTTTATTATTTCTTTTTACATTCAAATGCATTGCTTGTTCAATGTGAGACTGACAGGTTGGTAGAATTGCTTAAGTGCATCCATTGAAAAATAAGGATTTCCTATCACTCCTTTAAAAGGGTTTCTACAGAAATGCATAAAGACCTTTTTGATATTAAGAGAAGAAAAACATCTACTTTTTACTATAATAGCAACCTTAATACGATATAGTAAATAATACTAACACAAACATAATGTATCACTGAGTTGTCCCACCCTCTGCTTCTCCGCAGGAAGTCCGGACTCAGGTGAGCTGGACAAATGAAACTTAGATTCTTAGGAGTTAAACTATGTTTCAGTCAGTTAAACTACACAGTAAATATATGATTTTAAACTGATGTTCTCTTTAAGGTCTTAAAGCTTTTATACACTTTAGATATCAGGCTGCTGGATCCTTTTATGAGTTTTTTCTTGATAAATCTTACCTATTGTAATAGTTTTGAGTATCATGCAGATGAACTTAAGAGTAAGTTAAATACAGAATATTTTAAAAACTCGTCATAATGAGTCTGAAGTTTGGATCTGATCTCAATCTGGTTTCAGTTTAATCAAAAATCCTCTTTTAGTGGCTCGAGCTCATCAGGTTGGAAAACAACCTGGTTTCTGGGCCAGAATAGTTCTGTCTGCTAGTGGTGTTTAACTTGACTTTTGGGAGTATTTCAATCTGTAGGATCACTTCGTAGTTCAGTAAACTGTAAATAAAAAGGCAGATTTTTATGCTAGATTGGTTAAAAGGATGTAATAAGTTAGCTCTCTTCTGTTCTTTGGTTAAATCTGACCTTTTTCTTTCAAAGTAAAGAAAAAAATAAATCATTGCGGTGCAAAATAAGGATTAAACGACAGCATCGTGCCATCAGTCCATCAGAAGCTGTAAACCTTGCCGGACTCTTTAGCAAAATAAAAGTCCTGAATATGATTGATACAAACATGATTAAAATCCCAAACTAACCCTGAAGCTGTTCTACACTTTCAGGTCACTAAAAGACAGAAATGCAGTGGGATTATGCTAATAACGAAGGTCAGTTTCTAAACAGAACATTATTCAAAGAGCTGACTCCCAGTATCCTCCTATTATTGCTTTCCTGATAAATAAAAACTGATTTCTTCTATAGGGGCTAAAAGTTCTTAAATATTTGCCTATTTGATTAAGACTGGATACATCAGTGGCTTCATAAAATTTCATTCTTACTGTTATAGTAGTGTCTGCTTATCTATATTTGGATGACATACTTAGTAAATAATATTTCTTACATGTATGGATCTATCTAATATACTAATATAGTCAAAAGGGTGACAGGGCGCATATATAAACATTTTATCTCCTAGTTTGTTTTTAATTTATTCTAAAACATCGACGATGACACTTTGAGATTGTTAAAAAATAATGAAAAACTCACTTTAGGCGGGCCTGCGTCTGGCTCTTCCTAGCTGATACACACACCATATTTACAACACGGTGTCTTCACACGAAGAACACTCCTTAACTTACAGCGTCTAAACCGGGAGAACCTCCAATAAGACATCTTTGTTAAACCAGTGCAAAACTGAAAAGAGGGAAAATGATGAGAGCTCCCAAATTGTCACTACTGAGCACAAGAATCACCAAACCACACAAGAAAAAAAATGATAGGGAATCCTTATGTGCGTGTCTTTCAGATTGTGAGATAGATTTCACCATCAGCGGTCGGTTTGGTATTAATCAGATGCGCGTGTTTTATAATAAGGTGCTTTATTCTTTTTTTTTTTCTTTAAGTCATGTGTTTTTAAAGAGCCTAATGTCCAGAATCCCCCCTAATCCCCACCCGAGCGGTTTGATTCACATTCTGCTTTTCCAAAAATAACTTCTTTACAAAGTTGGTTATTGGGGAGTGGTACTGTATCAAAAGGCCAAAGTTGCTACCTTGTCAGCCAAAGCAATGGCAATATTCCATAAAAAACATTAAGGCAGAAATAAAACAAACAAAAAAATACTAAGTTCAAAGAGCGGGGGTCGTCCCCGCCTCGTTGTGACGCTGAAAGCTTCGGCCAGACCTCTGTGCAATTTCTCCTTCCCTAAAACTCAGTCCTCCTCACAGATTTCTGGGAACTCTCGATGCCAGTCCGGTGCTCTCGCTGCAATCATGCCAGCGGTCACTTCTCCTCCTTCTTCATTTGTTTTTCCTTTAGAGAAGGGGGATTTTTGGCCCTGAAGACTGGATTTGTTTTGTTAAAATGAGACCCCCAAATTATTCAGGCCTGCTGGGTCGCCGGTGCCGGCCCACATGTGACAGCAGCTCAGCCCTCGTTCAAAGACCTGATGATCTGGAGAGCTGCTCGGTCTGCAGGGCTTATTTTTTTCCTCCTTTTTTTTTTCTTTTTTTTTTTTTTTGTCTTGAAGTATACTCCTCCCTTACTCCCTCCCATCATTCAACAGCTTTAATCCCCCCAGCCCCCCGATCCATTGCTCTAGCCCTCTGAAATCCCCAGACTGGGGCTAAGGCAGACGCAGCGGGTGTGTAATTTGATTCAGCATGAGTGCTGGTTAAATGGGGCGTTTCCTCTGCCTTCCTGTCAATTACAATAGTCTGATTTCATTGTGAAAGTAACGCGAGTTGGGGGCCGGGGCCGTTCGAGGCGAAGGGCCAGTCGTGGGATGCTCCTTACAGTAGAAACTGTCCCACAGATGGCACCCAAAGAGGGGGATTAACACGGGCCCCCTGTGATATGATCACTAAACGGTTTGCTTTTCATCAACTGGAATAAATATTCCAGGTAACTGGATTATGAATGTCTCTCCTAAACCTCCATTTTATTTCACGGCTGCCAAATGCGGCTAGTGTCTTTCTGTGTCCATGTGTGTTTTGGGACAAAAGAGTGCACCCCCTCTCCTTGTCCCCGTTTGGGTAAGAAAAGGAGCAGGGGGGAAAAAAGGAGGGGTTTCCTATTCGCCCATCTCCTTTCAGTGGTTCGGGGGTCCAGAGTCCCCACACGGTCCGCACCTGGACCGACCCATTTGCCTAATTATCAATGAGCGAATCCAGGCCGTGTCCGAGCGCTCCGTGGCCCACGCCGGCCGCCACCGAAGGCGCAGACAATACGGCTCAAAAGCAAACGGTCCGACTGTAAGCCCAGCAGCACCGGTGGAGGTGGAGGGGAGGCATGAAAGCCACTCCCAAAGAAAAGAGAGAAAGAAAGGGGCTAGGCGAGACCTCCAAACTCAGGGTCAGAGCCGCAGCGCGCCGCGAAACACCTGCTCCTGTACAGCTCTGCTAATTACAGGGGGGGACGGAAGGCCCCTCGCAGGAGAAAGGATTACCAGCCCTGGACTCTGTGTTTTACAGTATCTGCTCCTTTAATCTGCTGCTGCTGATTCAGGAGACGATTCATTCAGCTTCCGTCCAATCTTAAGGTTCTCCGAGGACACGAGAGGGGGGCTCCCGCCTCGTCCTCCATTGTCAGCCGGACGCGGCCAAACGACCGCACGACACAATAAAAGCGTGGTTAAGGTGGCTTTGAGACAAGTCCTTGGGGAATATCGAAAAGGGGCCAACTGGATGGATTCCAAGGCTTTTTGGCCTCGCAAATTAAATCAGCACTTTAAGCCAACCGAGGAGCCACATGCTTTTCAAGAGCCACGAGCAGCAAAGCATTACCGAGTCTTTTCAACAAACTGCAGTGACCAAAGCGTCACCAACGGCTACCGGATGGAGAATCCCTACCTTTACAGCAACCCTCATCCTCTCTCTGAATAATATCCATAAAATTCGAGCAGTTTCTATAAATAATTAAAATCCTATCCCTTTTAAATCTGTTTTCTAATGAAATAAAGATTTGCTTCATCTCTTTCTGTATAGATCCCTACTGGAACGAACCCATACACGTTTATCCTTTAGCCAAAATACTTTGGACCAATTATCCGAACCCACAATCACAGTTTGACTGAAAACGTCGAGTTTAACTTCACATCTGCTGCTTTTGAATTTCTCAAGGTACGATTTTAACAATCCTGTTTTAGACCAAGATGATTGTAAGGTGCAATAAGTTCTTTTTTTTATTCCTTCTAGTAACAACATTGACTTTGTAGGTCAGTCAAGTGCAGATTGGGTTCCTCATCAATCATCTGTTTCCTTCAATAAAACCCACTTTAAGGTAAAAAACAAAAGAAAATAATCGAAGAATAAAATGTTCACATTACTGTCTACCTCTGCCTTCACTGTGATTCATGAATGAAAAACAGCAGCAGTCAAAAAACTGAAAATGCAAGGTACTATACTTCTCTTATAAACAAAACTTTTATAAAATATATATGCATATATATATAAAAAGAAAAACTTAAAAATATTTCTTATACTTTTTAGTAAAGCAAGCAGGCCTTCTAAAATATCTGCTTGATTGTTTTTAAATTTTCTGAAAAACAAAAATGTATATAATAATAATGATAATAATAATAGTAATCATAAGAACAGTAAATAATTATTGAAGAAACACTGAGGAAACTAAGGATAAAACGGACGTGGTTCTTTAGGAGAATATCCGGATGGCCTGAGTGACCTGGGTGTGGCACACCGGGCACTCCGGGTGGTTCAGCTCACAGATTCGGATGGCGCACTCCATGCAGAACAGGTTGTGGCCACAGGGCACCAAGGCAGCCGTCACTTTGCTCTCAAAGCAGGTCATGCAGTCCCGCACGGTGGCCGGCGGAGAGTCCGGCACCGGCAGGCGGCCCGGGAAGCCGTCCCCGGCCGAGGCGGGCTCGCTGTGGGCGCGGCGAGCCTGGGCATGAGGCGAGCCGGATACGATGCTGGTGACTGAGTTGTTGGGGGTCCCGCCTCCGCAGGGCTCCGGTAACCCAGGAGAGAGTCTGGTCAGGGGCAGCGGGAGGCCGCCGAAGCTTTTGGAGCGCTGCTGGGTGTAAAAGGACACCTGTTTGGGGTAGTCGGGGTCCCCCCAGCCCTGGGTGCCCTCAGATCCAAAATACGAGCAAGGTTTCTCTCCGGAGCTGGAGAAGTTGCTCTTGTTGTAGATCCCCCCTCCCTCTCCTCCTCCTCCTCCTCCGCTCCCGCCTCCAACCATGGCATCTGAGAAGTTCTGGCGGTAGCTGCTGGTGAGAGGCTTGCGCTGGCCCCCCTGCAGCCCCCACACCTGCTGTAGCCGGCTCTCCAGACCGCCGGTGCTGCCCGCCGGGCTACTTCCACCGTTCGGCCCCAGACAGTCGTTCTCGTTGTTGTGGTCATGCAGACCCCCTGTTCGGAAGGCGATGTGCGCCTCGATCTCCTCGCGGGCGCGCTCAGCATTGCTCGGGGAACCCGTGATCTCGAAGACGGGGTCACGGTCTCGGCTGGGGGTCACGATGTACGTGCAGGTCTGCTGCTGGATGCGCTTAATGGTGGAGCCCTTAGGCCCCACTACCAGCCCCACAACGCGGTATGGCACTCTCACCTGAATGGTGGTCTGACCCGGCAGAGGCGTGGGCGGGGAGCCGCTGAAGGACACCCCCAGCTTGTTGCGGGAGGCGCGGAGCATGGAGAAGTGCTCTGCAGCAGAGATGATTTCACGACGGGCCAGTGCAACATCTTCCTTCCGGCCAGTGATTAAAAACACAGGCTCCTCTCCTCGAACGGGGGTCTTGATGTAGGTGTTGGTCTTGGCTCGCAGAGCTTTTATCTTGCAACCTGAAAAGACACATTTCAGATATTTTTAAGCAAGTCAACAAGACTTTCCTGATAATTACATAAAAGGATAACTGGTGGAAATCCATCTAATTTAGTTGCGTTGCTCCTGTTCACTGCTTCCACTTATTAATGTTTCACCAGCAAATGATATTCAGACCAATTAGCATGATTTATGAGGTCTCCGACTCCACAGTATTGTTGCTCTGAGTCAAGGAGAACATGGAGAAGTGTCGATCTGCACAAACGTGGCGGATTTGGTGAACTTTACACTTTCTCTACATTGCTGACCTCTCCTTGAACCTGCGACGCTGTCAACCCAGAGCCGCATCGTTTTCAGGCCATTTATATCTCCACATCTGCCTGTTTTTGATCACTGTTTATGAGTTTACCCTATTAAAGTGCTTTTAAGACAGCATCCTGATCTGAGTGAGCGCAGGGTAATGTTCTTTCATTAGAATGCCTGACCTTGTAGTAGGACAGAGCAGGATATGTATTGTTTCTGGATGGATTGCCAGGTACATGCAAGGTCAAGAAACGACAGCAGTCCTGCGTATGTTGGCTCCTCGTTAAGGTGGGCTCCCATGTTTACTGTAACATGCTTCAAGGAGGCCGGTCCAACTCACTGGCTAACTCGGCAAAATCATCGCTAACCGGCGAAAGTCTACTTTCTAACGCCACCTCACAGACCCACTTTGCTCAGGAACACTCACTTCCCGGGAAGCGGCTGTTCGGAGCGAGGGATGGTGGTGATACTCAGAGGGGTTAGAGCAGCTCGTGCCCCAATTCTGAAAATGCCCTCTAAGGCCACAGCACGGCATTAGGCTAATAAACCCACTCATGACACAGGGGCTTAAGAAACTATTCAGTTCCCTTTCCCAAACTACATCCTAAATTTGAACAAGTACACATTAGTCTCTTAATTAAAGGATTATCAATAAATAAAATAGGCAAGGATGAATTAATCAAGAGCAGAATTAAGGTCACAGGAGACAGATTCACACTCATGCTGCTAAACTGTAGTGAACGAGGTGATTCAAAACAAAGCCATGCTTCATCAGAGGAGAGGAGGGTGCAAGAGCATCGGCTGACAGGAGAGAAAAAATAATCATCCCTTCATGACAGGAAGCTCCAGCTTTACCCAGACAGAGTAGGGGGGTGTGACCAAAGAGCCAACCAAAGCAGGCTCACCTCAGTTCCCCCAAAATTGGACATAAAACCACCCCAATCGCTGGTCCTCTCTGTCCGTTAACAGTTATCCCATTAAAATCCAAAACTAACACTTCAGAGTGGAGACTGGGAGTCGCAGAGGGAAGCAAGGGGCACTCAGCAGCACCGAATCCACAAAATATAATGCAGCGGGGGTTGGGCAGTCTGCTAAGGCAGCTCCTCTGGAACCCTGATGGTGTTACAGACGTCTGGTTCGAGGTAAAGCTGGATTTCACCGACGGAACCTCATCCACCCTGCAGTCTTTGTGCCTGCTCAGAGCCCAGCCCCCCTCTGGATCCCCAGCCTGACAGACAGCCATGTGGCTTGGAGGGTGTGCACCCAAACGTGGCTCCAAGGCACCGCCAGACCATTCAGCTTCCACTTCCTCTGCCCATAATGGCAGCACCCCCACCAATCAATACAGAAAACACTCCCCTGCCCCTTCTTCAGGCTTGCCTGCAGAAACTTCTGCAAAAATACCGCTGCAACTTCTGGCTGGGTTCCCCAAATCAGTGTCCCCCCCTCCTCCTGTTAGATCACACCCCACCCCAGACACACACCTTTGTTTGACAGCTGTTGTCACTCATCTTCCGCTCTTTGTTCAGCAGGAAAAGGAAAACAGGAATATTAGAATCTCAATCTGCTTTGTTTTGGGATCTAAACTTTCCAACTGTCTGATGTGAAGAGCAAAGAAACAACAACAAGGTGACCACGCTTTCTTTGTCCAATTGTGTCACTGGGCCAGTGCGCAACGTAAACAACAAGCTGGATAATAAAAACGAGGGGGTTGAAACATCCAGCACTTTTTAAGGCCAGATGACTAATATTTGGTGATGTTGTTGGGTTGAGACGAAAAGACGCCCCCCTCGTCGCCAGTTGCATGTTTTTTTTTTTTTCCTCTTTTTTTTGAACAGTCTGGCGCGTCTCAGACGACAAAGGAAGCAGCGCTCTCCTGCTCCACAGCGCGTGTCTGCGCGCTGACATTGATGGCGTGGATGTGGAATCATTCGCCCAGGAGGGAAGGGAGCTTTCTCCCAGTATTTCCCACCCTCTCCACCCCCCTTCCCTCTGCGCAAATACGCTCAAAAAGAGCGAGAAATGAGCGCAAAACAGGCGAGCGGATGGTTTCTGTGGAAAGATGAGAACTTGAAACATTTGAAGCGGAAAAAGAAAAAGTGGGAGGCTGATGCCTCTGAGGAGTAGCTATAAAAAAAGGAGCCCACACCACTCCCTTTTCTTTGTCAAATAACGCCAGGTAACAGTTGGAGAACAACAAGCGAGCGGCTCAGGGAGGCATGCAGCCAGTCTGAGGGGAAGAAAAGCAGGAAGTTTGTAGGGAAATAACGAGCGGGCTGCGGTTTACCTTGCCTCCCCACTATCTCGGCCACATGTTCGGAGCTGGGCACCGGGACGCATTCTGTTATGTTGCAGCCTCGTCCTTTAGTCTCTGCTGAGGAGCTGTCGTACAGGGCGCACAACTTGCTCTTCCCCTGCAGGATGGCCGCGTCCCCGCCGCCCCCGACGCTGTTGGCGTGGTTGTGGTGGTGGTTGTTGTTGTTATTGTTGCTCCGGTCCTGCACTCCTGTTGTCGGGGCTCCGCCGCCGCCGCCGTCCTCGCCTTCCCCGAGCCCCAGCAGCGACAACTGGCCGAGCGCGACCCTGAGGGCGCGGGAGTCGTCCTCCTCCTCGTCGGGCGCCACGAGGAGACCTTCGCCGCCGAAGCCGGAGCCGGCCAGATCCCCGCCGTAGCCCCCATTTTTCTCCATGATCCCTGCTAGAACCAGCAGGCTAGGCATGGCTAACAAAAGAGTGTGTGAGACAAAGACAGGGGAAAGAGACTGGAGAAACAGCACCCGTGCCGCCTCCTCCTCCTCCTCCTCACCCCTCCTCCTTCCCTCTTTGCGCTAGACCCTCCCACAGACCGCCCCCCATCTCTCTCCATCCGCCAGACTCTCGGTACAGTACCGAGCTCCGGCCGTCTGCTCGGTGGATGGGGCCGGGCCGATGCGTTGCTCCACCCAGTCTGGTTTTACACCGACCCCTCCCCCCCCCCTCCTCCCTCCCTCCGTCCTCAGTGAGACAAAAAACGAGCCTCCCTCCCTCCCTCCGTACAATTCCGTCTCAGGTTCGCCAGCATGTGGCGGCCCACATCCAGCCCATCTCCTGTGCAGGAAGGAGGAAGCGTTCAGCGTGCAGGCGCAGAAACGCAGCCGCGCTGCGGAGCTGCGGCAGCGCAGCGAGCTGCATATTTATATTTTTGGTGACTTATGTAAGAAGAAGAAGCCATCCAGGATGTAAACAGTCACTTAAAGGTTGCAAGAGCAAGCGCACATGGTCATCTGCTGGAGAAAAAGATGATGTCAACTCCACGATGATGATGAAGATGATGATGGTGGTGGGGTGGAAATCAGCAGCAGCAGCAGCTTCCGCGCACACAGAGGGAAGAGTGGGGATTTTAGGAGTGGAGGAGTTAGTGGCGTTTTTATAGAGAAAGAAAAAGCAGAATGAGGTTGGAGGGATGGGATGAGGGGGGTCCGCCCACCTCTGTGTGCTTTGCGGCAGGTCACCGCGCTGTCTCCGGCGCCGCTGCGCATCAGGATGTTATGTATAGGAGGCAGAGCGGGTGTCTGGGCCGGGGAGGAGGTGACGGGGGGGCTGTGCATGAAGAGAAAGGGAGTTGTCAGACAGGCGTTGCAGACCTTATGCGGTGGGGGGGGATGTGGATGTGGTGGGTGGAGTGGGGCATCAGTAAAAGCCCTCGCACATTTCCCGTTTGGAAAAAAAAAAAAAAAAAGGTTTTGCAGCAGCTCCGCTGAACAAAGAGCCGCGCCGCGTGTTTTTTTCCCTCCACAACATGTCCTCCTGAAGCCACCGACCGCATGTTTAACTGCTCCGCTGCTGCAGCCCCGCCAATTAAAGTCATTAATATAAGCGCATCGGAGCCACTTGAACTTGTAATTAAACTCGTAAATCTGCGGCATTTTTTTCAATGTATCAAAAGTAAATTTATCAAAAAGAATAAAATCTCCGGGTCAGATTATTGAAGTTGTAAATTGCTGCCAGGCTTGATCTTAAAAGCTTTGAGGAAATCACTGTGCAGCGCTGAGCAACAACTGATGTCCGTCTTCAGCTTCCTGTCAGTCTGACTGTCCATCTGTCCAGCGTTGCATAAGAATTTACCTGCAGAACAAACTCCACCTTTTCCCCGAGAAAACTCTAAAGTTCGTCGCCTCACCTGGACTCAGAAACCCAAACCTCTCTCTCTCTCTCCGTGTGTGTGTGTGTGTGTGTGTGTGTGTGTGTGTGTGTGTGTGTGTGTGTGTGTGTGTGTGTGTGTGTGTGTGTGTGTTTCTACCCAGCCTGTCATTTTTAATACATTATAGGCTTTTTATTATTATTCCCACAGACACAAAAACACACACAGTCTGATACGACAGCCGGAGCGCGGCTGCAGGAATGTTTTAATATTTCCTTGTGAGGATGACTGTCTGCTTTGTGGCCCCGCAGAACCGAGCAGGAATATTATCACACCTTCCCGGTGCTGGAAGTGGGAGCAACGCTGCTGATGTGACAAGATGGAGCCAGCGAAGGTGGAGCAGGTGTATTTACATGAGTAATCAAAGTCTAGACGCAGCTCACCGGGTGCCAATCAGGAAGAGGGGTTCGTTCCCTGCAGATGAGGGGGATTCAAACCCCCTCCAGTAATAAAATAACAGAATGAGAGAGGCTGCGTCCAGCGGGGCTTGCTGCCCCCACCCGGAGGTGAGGCCAGTGGAGTGGGGGGAGCACCTCCGAGCGGTGCGCGGTGTGTCCGAGACGTTGTGTGGCTCCATTAAAGGGGTCCAGTGGGACTGCAAGGGGCCCGATCAATGGCGGCCATGGATCTGGGATCGTGTTTCCAGCGGCCCCTCAGTCGGCCTGGATGTGTGAGTGTTGTTGCACATCATCTTTATGAGCGGTTCTGAAAGGACCACAGCAGGTCTGGTTTCCATTCAGACCCCACTCTCCGTGGGCCTGCGCGCGCGCGCGCGCGTGTGTGTGTGTGTGTGTGTGTTAGTTACAGGATACTGCTGGTGAAACCCAGTCAGGTCATGTTACTTCCACGTTTTTTTTTAAAAAAATAAAAAATCTCTGATCTCAACCATCTGCTCGGCCCGTTACTGTTTCCTCAAGCAGGATCGTTTCCGTTACAAATGAGCGCAAATCTTTGTGCTAATGTCAAAATAAAAAACTAAATTTCACAACTCCAGTGTTTCCGTTAAATAAGAAAGATTAAAATCACCCTTCACCTAAAAAGACTTTAAAAATAATGGTGGTGATGAATGTAGACATTTACATTAGATTAAATTAATAATTCAGCCAATCAGAGGCGACCTCATCATCGTAGGAACATAAGCCCCGCCTACTGATGGGGAAACTGGAGTGATTTCCTGAGGAGTTGTTGATTCAGCAACTTTTAATGAACCAGCTGCACACTGTCCGAATAAAATAAAATTTAAAAAAACTCCTCATCCTACTACTTCCTGTCTTTTTCTTCGTGGTTTCTGCCCGTAGTAACATCCGGTTGTTGATCAAGTGACTTGTGTGACGTATAAATCTGTTTCCATTGCAGTTTTGCTAAATACATCTGTTCTAATGAGGCTGGAAAACACATCGTTGTGGCACAGAAACCGAGTTTATTTTTTGTTTTTTTTTAATTGGCATGTTTCCATTAAGCAAATTTATTTTCCTACTTACAATTTGTCAAATTTTATAATTAATGGAAACGCAGTGAAAAAGTTTTGCATGCATTTGTACTGTAAACGCAGAGAGTTCTGATAGAAACAATGTCTACTGAATCACACCCTGAATTCAGTTGCCTAATTTAAATTTTTGCAATTCTATGGTTACTGGAAACACCTAGAGAGAGAAATTGCTATTTCCACGTCTCTTTGTCCAGGAGCTGGTGTAAATATTGCTTTCACCTGTGGACGGTGTCTGGCTTTCAGGACAGACGATAGGCTGTAAATGTGTCTGAGGATCCCTGAAGGACGTCCTTTTGACTTCCTCGGCCAGATGTCCCTTTCAGGAGTTGTGGGTCGCTTGAATGAGGCCTGGCGAGCACAAAGGAAGTGTTGGCTGAGCACCACGTGCTGATGCCACGCTGAAACGGCTCTCAGCGATGATGTAAGTCCTCATGCAAATTGATACCACATCGTGTGCTCATAATCCGCAGAGAGCCTTGAAGTCGATCAGCTGAATAAGTGAGGCACCAGAGGCGGAGGCCGGTTCTTTGTGTGGTCTTTCCCTGATTAAACTCTGATTTGTTAGTGTTGTCATGTTTGGTTTTTTATTTCTTGTTTCCAGAGGGAGCAACAGAGATCATAAAAAAGCTGCATTGAAGTAGCAGCAAAAGCAGAGAACCTGAACTGGCTCGGTTCTGAGACATTCTGCTGTGATTATTGACCCACAAGCTGCAAAATCCTGATTAGAGAAGGTTCTGATTTAATATTCTAACAAATATCAGCTGGAGACGCTTTCTCCTTGAAAATCCACACTTTTCACTTGTGTTCATTAAATGCAGCAAAGCTAAAAACTTGGTGAATAAATGAGTCATTTAGCAGATTCTATGTATTTAAAAAAGTCCAGAATGGTTCGTCTGCTGTTGGACTGAAAGCTCTGACCTCAACTAAACACCTGCAGAGCATTTTTAAGGTCAAACGAGGCGAGTCTGGATGTCTTACTGCCAGATCGGACCTGAAAGAAACAGGAGAAATCATTAAAATAAAATCATTTTATGCTCTAAGGTTGAGGCTTTATTTTGAGCCATGTCCAGATCATCAGTATCCAGATAATCAATGTCCAGATCATCAATGTCCTCAGAGGCAGAATGTGATGCAACGACTGATGAACTGTTCAAATTAGTCAAGTGACTATTAAAAATTTTAATAGTGTTAATTTCAGGGTGTGTAATTAATTGCATTTTAATTAAAAACCATATATAGACAAAATAAACAACATTTTCAATTTAAACCCATTTTTACTGCTAAATTATTACATAAATAGACAGATGAGCTCAACAACAAAGATATGTATTGTTTTTAATCTGCTATTTGGTTTATTCAACCACCAGATTGATTAAAAAGAGCTTTTATACTTTCCAGTGTTTCAGAAACATTTGATGATTCATGGAACTTATTTATAATGACATTAGCATCTGTTCTAGCTCTACATGTTTAGCATTGAGATGCTATTTTAGCTTTAATGGCGTCGCTTGACAGGCTAACTCCTTTTAGCACAACTTCCACAGAACAATAGTATTTTCCAACGTCCCATCAGGTCGTTTTTTGAAGCAAAAATGAATCCCCGGTCAGCTTTGTCCTCCATCTTCGTTGTTTACAGACAGGGGCGCTGCCAGGAATCTTGGGCCCCATGACAAAAAATTTAATTGGGCCCCCCATGCAGCTGCTGTTACAATTTCTTGAGTCTATCTGACCCATCAAAAGCATCACGATTTTAAAGTCTTGCAGCTGCCCTCCTGCTTTCTTTGGTCCAATACTGATAACTAGCACAATATTTACTGCTCATGAATTCAACAGTCTGCATACATTATGCAAGTAGGTTGCTTGAACTTTTTCTATTAGTTTTAGATCACTGAAATGTGATCTAAAAAATACACATGAAACAATCCAGACTTCTCATAAAATGCAGTGAAGTTGCATTTTATTCAAGCTGCAGTTTGTAACTTTAATAAA
>CAEFZX010018712.1:0-10527 GCA_903066825.1 Alfaro cultratus | reverse complement strand
ACAGGCCTCTCTCATCTTTTTAAGTGGGAGAACTTGCACAATTGGTGGCTGACTAAATACTTTTTTGCCCCACTGTATATATATAAGTTTAGTGTTGGTAGGTAAAATGACTTTACTCCAATTCTCTCCTGTAGCTTCATTATACAGGCTAACGTGAGGCAGGCAGTGTATATCTCATCAGTAGACATATGAATTACCATCAACACAGGAGCAATCAAAGTCTGTTTCTACGCTCCTAGTGTCTAGTTATAAGCAGGTAAAAATAGGATTTGAGTAACAAAAATGTCAAAAAAGATTTATTTTAGTGCTATGTGCACTTCTCCAATGTTCACTTTGAGTTTTCCAGGAGATAATAAGGAATAAAGACAAGGCATTGGTGAGCTAAACCGTATGACATCTTTCTGTGGTGAGATATACAGTTTTTCACCCTCCCATTTTTCATTTAATAAAAACTGCACTCTGGGACGACACTGATGAGACGTGGAGCTCGCATGTGCCCATTTAATCTCCTCTAAGGATGTGACCGATATACTGAGGTGGGACGACGCTTTTAATCAGAATCGGAAAACCTCCCTGAGCCACGGCTCATTGAGGATTTTCCTCACCGTCGCATGAAAGTAAGTCACTGCAGGATCAAGAATACATTTCTTATTACTAAAAATATGCTTTTTGTTGCTATTTGGAGCTGCTTATACTGATTGTGTGTGTTTCTACAGAACATACAGAAAAAAAAAAAAGCTCTTTAGAAATCCAGACAGCGTTTGACCAATAGGCTTGGGCTGGTTTGAGGTGTTTTGGGACCACGGTTTCCAAATATTTAAAATAAAAAAATGCTATATTAAACACATTAACATGTTATAATAACACTTGATATTTATCAGACATTTATTACCAATTTGCAGCTAACCTTTATTGTGCAGAATATTTTACCATTCTGCTCTTTATAGAGTAACACAAGTATGCTAAGCTAATATTAGCTGCATTGAGCCTGTAGTCGGTTTCCTATTAAGGATGATACATCTAGATCATGAGAGTGAAATGAGATTTTAGCAATAATTTGGAAAATACCAATGTTGACAATAGAGGTTTCAGAAACTTCAATTTGTGTTGTTCTGCGATTATCGACTTCAGGTTTGTTCCCAGACACAGGGCTTCAAAGGACATGCTAACTTTAGCTTCTTAGCGGCTAACAGTTATCTAGTAGCAGTGGAGTTTTTCCCCGCAGTACTCAAATTGCTTCCACCCAAATGATCTAAGAATGTTGTCAACCAAAAATGATATAAAGACTGTCATTTTGGGGCAACTCAAGAACTACTTCCTTTCCTACTTCAAAATAAGAGTCTGAAAAATACGAGGGCATCACACTTAGTTTGTTAACGGGAAGAAAGGCTTCTGTAGCAATCTTAAAACAAACTTTTAAAAACCGTGACACAGGTGAGCAGCCCATGCCTATTGCACAGTGACACATTAAACATTGCGATTCGCAACAGATTTTAGAATTTGCCAAGAAAATACACAAAATACATAGTTAGCGACTGGACTGAGGACTTTGAGACTGGCACCAATTATGAACAGCTGCCACATTTCGGTATGAGGAAGCCATTATGGAGACGTAAACAGCCCAACGTCTAAAATATGAAGCACAACCGGCTTTTTCAGGAGTTGCACCATTATTTTTTTTAAGGCTGCAACAGCTACAAAGCAAATAAAGTGGCTTTACATGAGAATTAATCAACATTCAGTACAACAGTAGGAGTTCCAACGCACAATGATAGCTGACAAGCTCCGTATAAAGAGACGGTTTCCAGTAGATTAAAATCGGGGCAGATATTTACCACCCTGTGTGTGCCGTTGTCTTCCCTGTCATGGTTACTAAAGTTTTGAGTGAAAATAAAGAAAAAAAGAAAAGGTTTGTGTTTGGAATGTATCTGGAAATACTATACCCTGGTTAGAACCGTTCAAGAAATATGTAGGTCAAAGACATTATCCATCATTCATGTTGAGTTTTTATTTTCTTTAAAAAGGAAGAAAAGTCATCCATATTCAAGCCAACAGGGCTGCGGTGCCTTGCAAAAGTGAAGCTTTGAGCTTTTCCATATGATGTAATGTTATAACCACAATCTGTAATGTATCTTAATGGGGATGTTATGCGATAGGTCAGGGGTCAGCAACTTTTAGACCGAAAAAACAAAAAACATTGTTGCCCTTTCTCCTATTGAAGAAAGTATAACATAACATTTATTTAATTCATTTTTCCAATAAGATACTATTGTCCTACATAAATGTATTTAATTTTTTTGCATTTTAGATCAACTAAAAACATAAAATCTATACAAAAAGAGAATGATTTCTGTTTTTAATTGAATGTTCAATATTTTTGGAAGCATCAGAAAAAAACATAACTAAAACACATTTAAAAAAAGAATGACTTCTTGTACGATTGGTGTCATTCTATTGCAGAAATTGCATGCAGATAGAGTACAAGAACAAATAACTGCGGAAATGATCATTGTGAAGTGGAAGGAGGACAATGCACGGCTTTCAAAATTTCTTACCAAATAAAAATCTGAAGAGTGTGTGTATTTATTCCCCTGTTACTCCAATGTTGGAGTAAATCTCTGCATGTTGTTAATTGTCTGAATGAAGAGACCACAGAGTTTCAATTGAGTATATCACTGAAGAAACAGTATCATAAAGATCAAGTTTGTGTTTATAACATGACAAAATGTGAAAAAGTTCAACGGGTGTGAAGACTTTCGCAAGGCACCGAATACTTTTAGCCACGGTTTCTCGTTCATGTGCTCAGTTTACCTCACTAGGTGTGAGTATTAGTGTTTTTGTCTTCTAGGGAGCTACTGACATTCTGCACCTTATCATTTAAATGCCCTTGGGTGAGTACTGAAGGACCTCAGTAGTGTTTTCTGGATTCTAGCTACAACTAAAAGGAAAACAAAAATGCTCTAAAATCAACATAAATCTAACCTACAGACACCAGAAATAATAAAAACAAAAAAGATTAGCCAGTAGGACTTCCAAAAAAAACATGAAAAAAAGGTAAAAACAGATAGACTGAGGAGGGCCTCAGCTGCAAAATCATTGAGTGTAAACTTCTTAAGGAAACAGAAACCGTAGCTACGAAGACGCTAAGTTTCCCCCGGATGATGAAAGCATGCTTCGGAAAAGGCGGAAACGCACGTTTCATTTCTGTTCACTTTAAAAACCTACGGGAGTGTTAATTCAATACAGACACATCACTGGCACATGGAGAGATGGTATGGGAGGCAAAAGCAGACCTGAATCAAATAGCATTTGCAAACTGAGGCAACCGGACGGGCGAGGTTTAGATATGGCCGTGATTGTTGACGGTCACAGAGGTGGCGCCCGAACTCTCGTGATGGTCTGAACATTCTGGCACATGCCGAGTTGTAATACAAAATATATATGTCTTAAACCTCACCAATGTGGCCGTTAAGTGCAGAGAATTTGCAAAAGCTATTTAAAATCAGGTCCGCCGAGAAAGGAAGGTAACATCTGTAGTGTGTTCTTCTTGAAAGATGGAGCATGGTTGTGCGGTCAGGATCCCCCTCGCATCCCAAGCCTCTGGATGAGAAGACCTTACTTAGCGAAAGAATCCAAGTTTCTCTCTAAGCCAATCTTCTGTTAGGTCCTCTGTGTTCCTGATCTCAAACGCCTGTCAAATAAGAAAGAAAGAAGGAAAAATGACCAAAAGTTGGTTACTCAACCCCCCTGCATTGACATGTAAAAGAGAACATTTGTTCCAAAACCAAAAACAACATCTTGCCAAAGCTGGGACAGGGGTTTAGTGACATCTAGTGGTACAGGGTGAAGACTGCAACTAACTAAATATGTAACAGAACCATTTTGTAGGCGAAAAGAGACCCTCTTTAGGCTATTGCTTGGGCTTTGTGGGCCAAGTTAGAAATTAAATCACAGAATCACTCCTCTATCAACCCTTTAATTACTTTTTACCAGCGTTTTACTGAGAAGTAACTGGTGCAATAAACTCAGCAGAAGGGCAGTTCCACCAGGTGTTTGCCAATTGCTGCTGGCTAGTCTGAAGGAGCTGAGTGGGGATAACAGTACGACGCAATAAAAAGCTTGAAAAAGTAAATTTTATGAAACACTGCTCCTTTAACACAGCTGAACACTAATATTTTTAGCACCTTGTAGTGGATACAACCGGGCCACGAAGGACCCACTCAACTTCTGAGCTACTTTTACACTGAAACTCTGATTGTTTTTTGTTTTTTTAAATGTGACCCACGCCACTTTGATATGTCATCCTAAATCTGATGCACATCTGATCTTTTCAAAAGCGACCCATCTGTGAACGTAGATAAAGATTCACCAACCTTGGTCAGTTGAACCGTTTGCACCAGTTTGTTTTTGCTTCCTGCGTACATCATCTGTTGCTCCGGTTTACAACCTGCCAAGCAAAACAAATATATGTAAGGAAAAAGGAAAACAAACATGTTTTTTCATGAGTTGAGTCTTTGGTAGCCGGTGTCCTGCAACCCTTCAATCCGACGCACCACAGACAAATGAATCACATCCTCAGCAGGCATCCAGGTTCTACAAAGTCATATTAATGGTCTTCATTTGGGTTTTGTTGACGCAGAACCACATTTAAAAGTTGCAGGACACCGTCACCAAATTTTTAGCATTTTTGGGTCCCCTGCAGCAGAATCAGTCTTACCCACTGGACTGGAGAAGATGAAGCAGAGCGGATAGGACACGCGTCCATCATCGTGTTGATACTTATAACTGTAGACGATGAATGTTCCCTGGGCTAAGGACAGCAACTAATATGTGATTACATTTTATTATAAAGGTAAAATGTTGTCAGATGTTGTCAGTTCAAAGGATATCTGGGTTGTCTCTCAGGCAGCTCATCCTTTAGAGCATCAGGTGAAATATCCTAAAAAAAAAAGTTGTTTCAAAAAGGTGAATATTTTTAGCATAGTGAATTTAAAAATCACAACAAGACTAAATGAGCCATTTAAAGGTGGAAGATTTAAAAAAAAAAAAAAAAAAAAAAAAAAACTTACCTCATGCTCTTCTTCAAGAATAACGAGCTGTTTGTCTTTATCAATCTTCACTGAAATCACACACACAAAAAACAAAAGTCAACCACTAAATCCGCCGGCATTTCAGAGTGAGAAATACCAAGAAGCTGAAGCAATCTCTTCCTCTGCTTGTGTCCTGTAATATTTGGTGTGCTGCCTCTGAGTTGAGAGTCCCTGTCATGCAAACACGCGACTAATCCCATTCAGCAGAAATGACATTCTGAACTGGACAGGGTGGGGGATAAAGCTTTTCGTCTTTACAGTTCTCCACCTCGCTGCAGTCAGACATGACTCAGTGTCACCATGGCCACAAAGCTTTTTAATACGTGTAGGTTTGACTTTTTTTGCCCCCCCCCACACACATCTGTATTTTAAGCTAAGAACAATTAATAAGAGAAATCAGGAGTTAAGTCTGAAATAGCTTTGCAGTTTTGCAGTAGGTTAAAGTTCTTGCATGAGAGGAATGTTGGCCTTGTCATCCAGTTCATAAAAACAGAGTCATGGGACTACATTGTTTCAATAATCAAGCCTTTACAAGCTTTCTAAGACGGTTGCAAACCAAACCTCAGGCTTCGAAACACACAAGAGATTCCAATACATGTGGGTAAAACAAAAAGGTTATGCCTGAAGAAGTAAGTTGACTCAAAAGCTTCTAAAATCAACTTTAGCAGAAATAAAGTCATTTTCGCTGTTTTAATCTGTCATTCATGAGATTTTGCCCCTCTGTTTCTTTACACTAGTTTTGCAGGAGGGCTGAAGCAAACCATTCTTTTAGTCATCAATTGTTCTATCAAATATTTTGATGATTAATCAGATTTTTAAAATATTGTCACATTCTGAAGATTTTTCATCAAACCGCTTATTTTATGCAAGATTTAAAAAAAATACATTAAAATATTAAAATAAACAAAAAAATCTATTTCTTTTTTAAAATAAGAAAATAAACATTTTGTAGCTTAAAATGCAATAAAACAGCATTCCTGTAGTGACTGCTTGATCATTTGTTGTAAAAGCTAAAAAAATAAAAATACAGCTAAGTTCAGGCTTTTCTGCTCAACGATAATCCGCTGATCAAGTTTTAGATTAGCTGATTAATAATTTGACAGCTTAATAGCAGATTTTTATTTGCAAAATTTGAAACCTGCCACCGGAGGAGTTTGTGGTCAGGGTTTCCACCAGGGTATTATAAGCCTGGCGGGCCACCAGACTTTACTTGTGCCCCCACCAGACGTAGCTTTGCTTATTTATTTAAGGGTTTTTTAATGTTTGCATTTTTTAAGACTTGCAATCTTCCAATAACACATAATTATTAAGTGATATTTTCAAATTTCCTGTCAACTTTAAACATTTTTTAACTCAAAAAGACGGCGGACGGCTGGATGAATGACTGCCTTAGCACCCAACCACCGGGCTTAGCAAGTTTTCTGGGAGAAACCTTGGTGGTAAAACATATTTACAGACAAATAAGGTTTACCATCTAAAATGCAATACGTTGTTCTGAATATGTTGTTCTTACAATTGCATTTTGGCACTTTTTTTTTGAGTCCGCATGCTTCAGTTAACGACTGACTGATTGCTAAATTGGTTGCTTCCGTAAGAGATTATGAACACAAACAAATTAATAATCAACATGCAACAGAAGAAGGTGAGGGACGTACTAATGATGGCCGCATTGTTGGTTTCCTTCCGGAAGCGAAACTCCTTCAACTTCTTCACCAGATCTTCATCCACGTCGCACACAACCAGTGATTCACTCTGACCAGAAAAGGGGGGGGTGGAAAAAATGTCAACAAATTTTAAAAAAAGCTAAATAAATACATACAAAAGTAAAGTCTAAGAGTAGATTAACCCAACTACACAACAACTTATTTATTTCTTAATATGAAAATCTAGTAAGCATGAATTTTGAGTGTCATCGCAAAGATGCTTTTGCTCATGAAAGAAGTAGAGAATTTAAACAGGAAAAGAAAATCACATTAATGAAATGTTCATAGTGTCAAGTCTGCTTTTATTTTGAAAGCAGGGTTTATTTGTCTATATGCCACTTTAAGGTGTTAAGGTTCCCAAAGTGAGTTTGCATAGGAGCCAAATGTGTAAGAATGATATTAGTAAAACTCAGAGCCCACAACAAGAGCAGCTACATCGATGCTAATGAGCAGCGTACGTTATGAACACACATAATGGTTATATAATGATTTAATGTAGCTCGTGCGGGACATGTTCAACAATCTGTAACGCTCTCTCCTCTTCATATAAACAGACTCACTGCTTGGGCAACAGGAAGTGTGTCCTCACATCCACCCATTGTCCCTCTGACTTCTGCCCTCAGGGCAAATAGTCCCATTTTCTGCAAAGCTTCACTTAAACAGACGCTGCACACTCTCATCCGAGTTAAGCGTTAACAGATCTTTCACCCGATTCATCTAGATTTTAGGGTTTTTTTAAACACTGAAAAACGACAAAGAAACTAATATAGAATGGCATTACGAATTGTGTTTTTGTAGCTTTCATCAAACAGACACAATGACACAAGAAAATAAGTCAACACGCACATG
The DNA here is from genome assembly GCA_903066825.1 of Alfaro cultratus. Lineage (NCBI taxonomy): Eukaryota > Metazoa > Chordata > Actinopteri > Cyprinodontiformes > Poeciliidae > Alfaro > Alfaro cultratus. The sequence continues at coordinate 2,885 of CAEFZX010018712.1, read as the reverse complement.
TGGCATTAATAGCACTGTTACTTCTGTTTCAGTCAATAGATTATTTTTGCTATAGTTGGATTGACTTTTCTTTCTGGTTTAAATAAAACCTCACGTCACGCGCATTTGTTTATGCAAATACAGAGCAGTCCGTTTTTTGTTTTATGTTTACTCAATGATATCACACAGTGAGGATCTCTCATTGGGCCCACACCTGCCTACAACAACAATCCTCACATCCATGCCTCTCACATCCAACCTCTGCCCTCAGGGAAAATGATTTTCAAGGCATAAAATAAACAAACAGCTCTACACGCTCATTTGAATCGACGGTTTGGACTTCCACCTGCTTCCGACTCGCATCCCAACATTACGAACACTAAAGAGTAACAGAGTATCTTGTTTAGTATGGAGAAATGTACCATTTTAAGATTTCTTTTTGTGCATATATTTCTACATTAGCGCCTCAGACATGATCAAGATTGTAAGTGTTTTCAGGTGAAGCTGTGTATTTTTTTTCCTCACTAAAAGCTGTCCGAAAAATATTTCTCTCTCTTATTAAGGGAGGACGGTTTTAAAATGTTTGGCTAGTTAAGTGACTGACTACAAGCTCTACATGAGCAGATAACTCAGCTAATTAACCAGTTAGCATTGGCTTCTAATTGACAAAAAAAGACAGAGCGACAAAATATACAACATTCTGCACATGGGCGGTTTTAAAAATACAAATAATTTCAGAGATTTTTTTTAATTTTGCTTAAATATTTTTAAAATGAATCAGTGTTACATCATTCTCTACCTAACAGAAGGATTAATTATTTCAAAAAAAGACATAAGCCTTCTCAAAACTAGTATTTTCATCATAACAGAGTTAATCAGCCAGCAACTGCTTTTAAATTGTTTTTCTATTATTTTACACTTGGTATTCATTGGTTTAATTTTGTAACCAGGTTGCTGTGTATTGCAGACTTCTGCCCAGGCCCCTCTTGGAAATGAGATCCAGATCTCAATGGGGTTTACCTGGTTAAATAAAGGAAATAAAAAATAAATAAATAAAATAAAAAAAAAAAAATCTATTGGTAATTAAATTATTAATTCACACAACTACGGCTTGTTTTATTTGTGTGTGTGTGTGTGTGTTTTTTTGCAAACAGCAACAATCCTGACAACAGTCCATTCAACTCAGAGGATTTCATCCACAACCCACCAGTCTGGACAGGATTTTATTGGTCTCTGTCACGTCCACACGCAAGGCCTTACATAATCACATCACAAAAATATTTGAAAAGAAAAAACCTTTAAGAGTCTCTCTGCAGACACTCTCGCAAATCTTTGATTGCACCTTCCTGAGCAGATGGCTGGTGGGAGTCGGGATTTCACTGAGCCCTTGGAGAGATCCTTACAGATTAAGATGTGATTGCTGCGCGTCTGTCTTTTTTTTTCTTTTTTTTTTACTTTTAGCCCACATTCCTTCAGACTCTCCAAATCGCTGTGGTCAGTGAGGTTTGCTAATTCAGACAGGAGACAACAGGGATTTAACCCCTGCTGTTTGACCATCGATGCCTCTCATGTCGGGGCAGCGAAAGAGGAATATTGACAGGCAGCGCATCGAACTGTCACAACACGCAGCGGAAAACCCGCAGGGAAGCGCTGCTCGGCGCAATAAGCAGGGCAGCTAGCGTCAAGGCAGCCAGACGTGTTAAAACCCAGCACCGCTGCCTGCTGCAGCAAAGCACCCGCACACCGAGGCAGGAAGCGCGACGCTCTCAGCTTCAAAATAAAAGCATTTGGCAGCTATGTAGGGAATATGATTTCTACACGAACAAACCCACGTATTATTCATGTCTGTAGTACTGAGCTACTTTATCGAAGTGATGGGAGAAATTTCTACCTTGGTCAGGCTTTAAATTAAGATTTTCCAGAAAACCAAGGAGTATAAAAATAGGAAATAAAGAAATAGGGTGGAAAGAAGAAAGAATGGACGGGGGGAAAATGCTACTTAAGTCAAATTCTATATTTTTGCAGAATAGTCTGTGGAAACCACGAACTCAAAAGAAGAGTTAATGTATTATTTAACAAATTTCTCAACATTTAGGTTATTTTAGTAAAATAAAATAAACAAGTGAAAAGCCTTAAATTGACAATATCAAAGCAATTATTTGTTGATAATATGATTTGAACTCAATTATAAATAAAATGTACTAACTATGAGTCTTTAGTTCATACTTAAGTGTTTCAGACTTAATATTCTACCTTTATTTTTTTTTATTCCACCGGAAGTAGATTGTGTCTGTGTCGGTTACGTTGACGCTTTTACAAAACACGGAGGGTGTAACTGATGCTAGGCTAGCAGGCTAACGCTCAACAATCTCCGATATCACTTTCCATGAAAACTCCTAAAAACTTCCTGTCTGTTGCCATTGCGGCAATAAGCCGAAAGAAGCCAAACCGGAAGCAGCTTGTTCGTACGGAAACATAACAACTTACCATAATTGTAGAGCTAAAAATCTCCCTGAAGCCGCAGCTGCTGCTCTGAATGGCAGAAACGCTTTCAGTGTTTTTTTTTCTCTTCACTTCCCATCATCCTGTGACTGGGTTGACCAATCACAGGCTCCCCCTACCTTCACAACACGCTCTGCAAGAGAATGAAAAACCAGGAACAAAAATCAAGTCTTTTAGTGAACAATCAAAGGCGTAATATTTCATTTCATATCATCAAAATTAATTGGCCATTTTGGGACTTATTTTAATAGCTGCTGCAGCTCGTTATTTTTGTTATTTCTTATTTGTTAAGGAATTTGAACACATCCCGCATTGTCTTTAAAGACGTTTTTTTTTAACTCAAATTTAATCTTTATTGTACTTTTTAAAATATATAAATAAATAAATAAATAAATAAATATATA
>CAEFZX010018710.1:0-16735 GCA_903066825.1 Alfaro cultratus | reverse complement strand
GAAGGAAGGGTTTTCTGTAACTTCAACAAAGAGCTCAATAGTCTGCCTTATACATAGATATGTAGTTTATATTTCTAAATCTATACTTTGAAGGTTCTTTAAATGGGTTTAAAAGGTATTGTCTTGTCCTTATTCACTTTTGGCTGAATGTATTTCCACTTTGTGTTTTCATAAAAATGCAAAGTTGATTGTTTGATTGAATTTAAAACATTTTCACAGTGCATATTCCTTTTAAGAAACTCTTGTTTCTGATTATAATGATCTTGCAACAGCTTGTATAGAAAGTCCTTGTTTCAATCAAACACTCAGTTTGTTAAGATAGGCTTTCTTGGAAGGGCAAGAGGTTTTAGTCCATGACAGAGATAAGGTCCGGTCCACCCAGGTGTTTATTCACCAATTTTAAACAGGTATTCAAACAGCTAAGTACACAGATCAGCAGGACATAATGATGTTATCAGGCAGCTTTTTTTACAACCTACTACGCCCTCAAATTTTCAGGCTGTATAAGTTTCACATTGTACATTTTACAATGTTGTGTTTTGTTTGGAGTGTTTCCAGTTAGATGGTCTGTGAGTTTTAGTTAAATGGGCTAAGTGGTCCTCAGCCTGAAAAAGTTTGAAGAACTCCGCTCCAAATTTATGTCCTTTTACTCTTTGATTCTTTGGCTTTTATGTCACTAATTGTTTGTATATAAATTGTGAGAATATATCATGTTCATCTCTGGGACACAGAACTTATCTCCTTCCTGAACAATGTGATGACCAAACATTCCCATGGTGTTTATACTTGATATTAACTGTTTGAACAAATTAATTTGGTTCAATTTATGCATCTAAACATTGGACCCAAGCATCGTCAAGATTTACGTAGGTCTACAATTTTCAACTTGAAAATTTGAATGGTGTAATCTTTCCATGAATTCACACAAGAAACTCTATGTTTGAGATATTGCCTTAAATTATATCCACATGTTTGGTTATGCCAAATTGTTTAAAGGCACAATAATCTTAATCAATGCCAATGTTTGACTTTTAAGGAACCTGAGTACGGTCCACCCAAGTGTTTATTCACCAAGTGTTCATTCAAACAGCTAAACCAACAGTTCAGCAGGACATAAAGATGTTATCATGCAGCCTTTAACACGTACTACGCCCTAAAATAAACAGACAAGGTTAAAAACATATGGCCTAGCAAACACCTTCAAAATGACTGAAATATCCAAGAACATTATTTAAAGAATATAATGACCTTCCTTATGTCTCTACGTTTGCAAATCGATACGAATATTTTTTTTTTTTGCTGTATGACTAAAATGAATGATTTTTTTTTTATTCCTCTCTTCCATGTTTTCCTTAAAAGCAGCCTTTTATAATGTACTACAATCTCAAATTAACAAACATGTAAATTTGAAGACCATATTTGAGATATACTGCTCTAGACTTTCTTTCAAAACCTGCTTGTATAGTCAAAATGTTATTTAGAGCTGCTATGTTAAAGCTTTCTACACTGTTGCAGCACTGGAGCAAACATCAGGTATAAATTGAGTTATTTTCCTTTTTACAATGACTATATACAGAGAACATAGGAAACAAGGTTAATTTGTACCTAAAAACTGTAAAATATTATGTGTCTGTACAAATCTTTGTTGGGATTTAAACTACAGGTCCAAACACAGACAGTGTACTGTCAGTCTGTGTCACTTTTGCAAGAAGAGCTGAAGAGTAATGAGGGCATTACGAAAGACTGGCAAGGTCAACTGTACAGAATAAAGTTCATCAAATACACACATTCCCAGCGGTGCGAAGGATCTTCTGGAATAACATTATATTTTAAAACTCTTCTTGGCTTTTATGTCACAAGTGATGTGCTGAAATTTCATTGACATAAATTGGCTGCGGTGAGAAATTGTAACGCTCAAAATATATGAATCTGGGAATAATAAATAAAACATCTGGTCACAGTGTCATCATCCTCTTCCAACTGAGAGTTTTGCAGAGTATTTACTCTCCAACAGGCTCCCCCATCCCATTTCTGTCACCTTCCTTTGTCAGGCCTCAGCAAAATGATTGGACTAACATTATTTGCCCAAACAATCCTGGTAAGCAAAGGGCATATCATGCTTGATATGTCTATGTTGCCTATATCAGAAATGGCAGGAATTAAATGGAAATGGTATCTTTAAGAAAGTTCCTAAACCATTTTTTTCTAATAACAAAAATTCCCTTTATTTCTGAGATTAATTTGATGTTTAAAACACTTTCAGATTCAGATTAAAAGTTTCCTGTACCTTAGTTAATATTTTACTGTATTATCAACACTGATCAATCTTATTTAGAATGAGCAAAACTGTGCTGCCTGAAGCTGTTTGAGTGTTTGATTTGCAGGACTGAGCTTACGTGTCTTCAGAAAGACTAACTAAACCATGATCTGTTTAAACAAATGGTGGCAAAGTAAATAACTGATTCCAGTGACAATAGGACTTTCTGAGCTGAAGCTTTCTGAGAATTGTAGGAGTTGACTTCTCTTTGAGATGTGATTGGACAACATTTGAGTTTTACCTGATATAAGTAGATGAGCGAGTGAAGGATTTAGAAAAGGCTCAAAGGCAAATTCCTCACCTCAAACAGCAAACCCACCAAAGAATCCAGGTAATTTCTCAGTTCTCTGCAGTATTTCTCACAAGTTCAGGAAATATTTTCAGAGTTGTTTTTTTTTTCATTTTTTTTTCATTTAATTAAAAAAAAATTTCTCTCCTGTTTTTATCAGAATCATGAGGTACGATGTACTGTTTCATTTGCTGCTCCTCCTGCCAGTGTGCTCTGCTTACACTTACCGTAAGTAATGTGAAATGTATGTAAATTTAGAAACTACAAGCATAGTAGTTCACATTAATCTATGAACTCAACACAGTAATCTAATTGAAGGAGTTTTGTCTTTAGAGAAAGGCTTTGCTCTAACGTCTGCAAAAAAGCGTAATACTCTGCCTTCCGTGTATATGTAGTTTAAATTTATATTTACTGAGACAAGAAAAGCACCAAAGACTTTTAAACTGACTAACAGATAAAAGGATGTGAACTTTCACAACTGCATAAATCTCTCTTGTATGTTGTTTGTTAAGCCAAACAACAGACAATAGGATTAATTTATTCTTCATTGAATTTCTCTCTTCATTTCAGAAAATGTGGCTTTGCACGGCAGAGCTACACAGTCTTCTCAGTACAAAGGGGATCCTTGGAATGCATTTGTGGATGCCTCCAATGCTATTGATGGAAACCTAAATGCTGACCTTAAAAAGGGATCTTGCACCCACACTGAGACTGAAAACAACCCCTGGTGGAGGGTGGACCTGCTGGACTCATATATAGTCACCCAGGTCATCATCACCAACAGAGGAGACTGCTGTGGAGAGCGACTCAATGGTGTGGTGGTTCACATCGGAAACTCTTTACAAAAAGATGGCACTGCAAACCCACGGTGAGTGTTTATGTCATGAGTACAATATGAAACAAAGGAGCCTCAATGATGCTCAAATTTTAACCTTTTTCAATTCTGCACCTCCCCTTAAACAGAGACATATTTGGATTGTATGGAGCTCTGGTAGTGACAAAATGTATATAAATATTGGTGGTTTCCATTTTTTAAATTTTCAGTAAATGTGACTAAAATTGTTGTAACTGCTCTTTTTTTACCCTGGTTTTCCAAAAAGTACCCTTCATTGGGAGTAAAATTTAGCAATTTCTTATTGTTTTATTTTAGTTGGATAGAAAAATTTTGGTGACTGAAACCCCCCCCCAAACCAAGCAATTTTAGACATAACATAAGTTTATTAAGTTTAGTAAACGAAACAAAAGAAATCCTCAGTTTGGTAGATGATGCCAAGGCCAAACAGGCAAGGAATTTCTCTGTAAATTTTCTTTTGTTTATGTCAGCTACATCAATCTTTGTACAGATACTGTCCAGTCTTGGATCTATGGATTCACAAAGTTTGTAGCCCTATTAATTATATTTCTATGATGTTCATAAACTTTTGCAATCCTCATTTTCTCTGAAATATAGCAGCTCCTGTAATATTTATATTTCTGATGGAGTCACCTCAGTGTTACCTTTATATTGATACCAAGATTAATGAAATAGTTTGTAATTGCTAAGAAATACTAAAATAGATTTGGGTATGTCATTTTAAGCACTTCAGCAAACCCTGTGAGGATTAAAAAATCTTGAATGTTACTGACTCAACTCTTCTTTTCCAGGGTTGCTACTCTTTCTTCTGCTGCAGCTGGAAGCTCTTATCCAATAAAATTTACTAGGCGTGTGGAAGGACGTTATGTGACCATTATGGCACCTGGTGTGAACAGGGTTCTACATGTCTGTGAAGTGGAGGTCTATGGATATCGCGCCCCGACTGGTGAGAATCTTTTGAAACATTTTGGATCATATTTTTATCAGTCAAGTCGGGTTTGTCAGTGAGCGCCACTGACTTGATTGATTAGATCAAGTTACCCCAGATGTACTTCAATGAAGATTGCTCACTGTACATCCTGTAACTTCTGAGGTTTAAATCCTAACTCTTAGGATTCAATAAGTCGATCAATAAATCAATCAATTTTAATTGGATAGCACATTTCAGCAACAAAGAATTTCTTTGCATCATAAAACCCCAACAATAATAAGTCACAAAAACAACATGCAATTGAGATCCAGTGACAAACATTTTGACAAGAGCCATCATCAAGATCATCAATACACATTGAGTATGTTGATTGACGTTTTATTGATTATGTTTCAAAAACAACTCTAAACAGGTGGCTTTTTAGCTTCGATCTAAAGAAACTCAGTGTTTCAGCTGTTTTGGAGTTTTCTGGAAGTTTGTTAGAGACTTATGGTACGTAGAAGCTGAATGCTGCTTCTCCATGTTTGGTTCTGGTTCTAGAAATGCGGAGCGGGCCAAAAACAGAAGACCTGAGAGGTTGTGCTGGAAGGTTGAAACAGCAAGAGCAGATCTTTAATGTAATGTGGTGCCGAACCGTTCAGCGATTTATAAACTAACAACAGTATCTTAAATTCTATTGTCTGAGCTACAGGGAGCCAGTGTAGGGACTTTAAAACTGCTGTGATGTGCTCTATCTTCCTAGTTTCAGTGAGAATGCGAGCAGCAGCTTTCTGTATCAGCTGCAGCTGTCTGATTTGTTGGACAGACCTGTGAAGACACTGCTACAGTAATCAATGCAACTACAGATAAACGCCTGGATGAGTTTCCCTAAATCGTGCTGAGACATTACTCCTCTGATCCCGGAAATGTTTTACAGGTGACAGAAGGCTGACTTTGTAACTGTCTTTATGTGGCCCTGAAGGTTCAGGTCAGAGTTCATCACTACACCCAGATTTTGGGCCTGATTGCTGGTTTCCAGCTGTTATAACTGAAGCTGTGCGTTGACTCTAATCGCTCTTCTTTAGGTCCAAAGTTAATAACTTCAGTTTTTTCTCTTCAGCTGGAGAAAATTACATCCACAGATTTATCTGTTCTAAGCATTTGTTCAGTGCTTGGATGGTTTTGGAGTCACCTGGTGACATCGTAATGTGGAGCTGTGAGTAGATATGGCAGCTAATCTTATTTTCTATTATAACCTGAGCTAGTATAGCATATATAGATACCGAATAAGAGGTGTCCTAGGATTGAGCCTTGGGGTACCCCATACGTGACTTCTGTCAGCCTCAATGAGAAGTTACTATTGAAACAAAGAAATCCCTGTTCTTTATGCAAGATTCAAACCAGTTGAGTACTGGACCGGAGAGTCCGACCCAACTTTCCAGACATTTCAGTAATATGTTATGATCAACAGAGACAAATGTTGCACTGACGTCCAACAGAACCAGCACGTTGGTTTTTCCATAGTCTGTATGTATGTGGATGTCATTAAACACTTTGACTAGGACAATCGCAGTACTGTGGTGAGCATACAAACTGGACATAAAGACACTAAAGTGGTTGGTTATTGATAGGAAGCTCTTTAACTGTTGAAACAATGGTTTTTCAATAATTTTGCTAATGAGGGGAAGGATGGAGATTGAAAATTTGTTGAAAATGTAACATTTAAAACTGCAATCATACAACATATAGAACAAAAAATATGTTGAACTATAACCATGAAAAGTATCATATCCATTGTTTCCATTGCATGTTTTCATTTTTTGTTGTATTTGAGTTGTTATGACTTTTTGGAGCCAAATCATAACTGGCAATAAATGAGATTTGTACAGACATCCCTAGCCGATTTATTAACTCAGTCATCAGATGACAGCTTGCACAAAAAAGCACTGTTTACTCAATGTCAAGGCTGTTCTTACAAATTAATTATTTATCAAATATATATCCTCTGCTGAAAGTTATTAATTTAAAAGAAAAAAACACCTTATGGGATAATGTCCTTACAAAAAGCAGTGTGGGGGCACATAAAGTAGAAAGGTATTTAAAAGGTATTTATTTTCTCTAGCAAATTCTCTGTCAATCCTATGCTTATATGAAAAAAAGAAGTTTCGGTTTTGCAAGTTTCTAAATACCAAATTGACTATTTGAACAAACAAACAAAATAAATAAAAATATGCAATTGTCAATATGTACATAGGTAGAGCATATTAGAAGAATATGTATCACAGCTGACATTTAAAATGTTGTTTTGCAGAAGAAAATGTGGCAATTTATGGAAAAGCTTCACAGTCAACAGTTTATCCTGGAGCCATTGCCTACAATGCTATCGATGGGAACCGTGCAGCACTGTGGAGCCATGGTTCCTGCAGTGCCACAAATAATGACTTTAACCCCTGGTGGAGACTGGACCTGGGAAGAACCTATAAAGTGTTCAATATTCGCATAACCAATCGGGTAGAACATCCCACTCGAATTAACGGAGCTGAAATTCGTATTGGAGATTCACTTAATAACAACGGAAATAACAATCCCAGGTAGTTAACAGTCCTTTTATCAAAACACTGAATGCAAATAAAACATGTTGTTAAAAGCATGAATTATATATCTCATAATTATTTTTGCTAAAGGACTCTATCTTTAATTATATCCTGAAATCTTAAATCTTTTTCCTCTGACAGATGCGCTGTGATCTCAGCCATGGCTGCAGGTGTTACTGAAACCTTTCAGTGCAAAGGCATGGATGGTCGATACATCAACGTTGTCATACCTGGAAGAAATGAGTATCTCACTCTGTGTGAGGTGGAAGTGTACGCATCGAGACTGGATTAAAGTTATAACGTTTTTATGACATCACAGTGGTTTAAAGTTAAAGCTGAATGATTCATTTTGACCACTAAAGATGTAAAAAGTCTTATGAGCATCTGATTATATTAAATGTAATGCAAAGAAAATACATTATAATAGCAATTCTGGGCTGGGATAAGCTGCTGGTGAACCAATCACTTGCTTTTGGAGCACTTTGGGATGCTTGATGGGTCTGATTTTGAGAAGAAATAAAAACAACACCTTTAATCTGCAGATTAAGAAACAAATAAAAAAGCAAGAGGAGTAAAATAAATTTAGTTAATTTAAGACATGACTGAGAGCAATAATGTCAACTCCAACTCTTGGTAACACTGTCTTTTGAACAGAGTCTGTCAGAGTAATCGGTCTGCAATGATTTTATCATCTATCATATATCGTAATCATCCTGTGGTTTGTTGTTCTGTTCTGCATCCTGCTGTGAATTTCTTTATTAAATTGTCCTAATACGTCTGCAAAGTTATTTGTGGATTCTTTGCATGTGGTGTTGTTGAGCAGCAGATGTTTATTGTTGAACTATACTCCCTAATTACTTAATTGTCTGTTAAATTGCTTTTTGACACAAAATGCAATTATAAAGATTCAACTGACTGCGATGGTTCTGACATGGTAATAATAAAGGTGATTGTGTAAATTATCAGCTGCTAACATACATCTGTAGTCTGTCAAATCAAACCGGTAAATTTCCACATAAAATGAAAATTGCAAAAGTAATCCCACTATATAAACCTGGGAACAGCTTTTACAAATCATTTTACAAATTACAAGCCTGTTTTTTTTTTACTTCCACAATTCTCCAAAGTTTGGAAATAATATTTGTAGCAAGATTGGATAGATTTATAAATATCAACAACTCTCTGAGAGTCAGTAAGGTCACAAGGATCTGCAGCAATGACAGTTCTTCAATTAATGCAAGAGTTTACCAGCTCATTAGGCAAAAATAAATCTGCCGTTGGGGTATTTATTGACTAAATAAAGCATTTGATGCAATTAATCATGAAATATTAATCAGGAAACTGGAGCGCTATGACCTAAGAAGAGTTGTTTTGCACTGGATCAAAAACTATCTCTGCAACAGGCAACTATATGTGCAAATGGGTGATTTTCAGTCCTCATGTTTGGACATTGTATGTGGTGTCTCCCATTGTATTGAAAACCAAAATAAAACTCACTATGGGGAAAGCAGTTCTGAGCTGGGGTAGGCCTCTGATGAACCAATCACGTGTTTTTGGGTCACTGTGGGACGCTTGCTGGGTCTGATTTTGAAAGATAAGCAACAACTTGAGACTACAGGTTGAAAAACAAATAAAGAAAGAGCAAGAAATTTATCAGTTAATCTAAAACAAAGGGCTATAATGTGTAACTCTTCAATATCTTGTCTTTTGAACAGAATCTGTCAGACTGATTATCTATCATATCTATCAGATAATCAACCTATCTTATTATCTATCTTATAGGTCTCATTCATCCTGTGGTTTATTCAACTGGTCTGAAATCTGGTGTGTATTTCTTTATTAAATCACTATCATAAGTCTGCAAAGTTGGTTGTGGATTATTTGTAGTGTTATTACTGCACACTACTTAATTTTCTGTTAAATTGCTTGTTGACACAACTAGAAAATCAGCAACATGTAACTCAATGCAATTGGGAATGGACTGTGCAACAGTGTCTGATGATAACAGAGCATCATTAGGATGTGGTTTCATTTGTTTCATGGATGTGCAAACAAATCTGCTCCAAGCTTGTGAGGGTATCATGTTAACATGTTTAATGAATGTTTCCAACAGCTACTTGAATCTCTGCCGTGAACAGGAATGCAGTTCTGATGGGTAAAAGGGCCCAATCTGGTCTTTTTTAATATATAGAAACTATCATGTATTTAAATTTTTCTTTGCTTTATATTTGCTCTACTAGAGGTTTTGTCTTAGTACAAGATCTCCGAAGAGGAGCTCTCATAACCAAATAGGATTTGACAGAAACAATTAAATTGGAGTTTATGTATGATAAAGTCTTTGCCCACTTGTAAATTAATATCTGGTTCTGCCACTGTTTAACAGTGAATTACTGCTTTTCATCTTTCCTTTCCTTCAAGACCATTTACTGTGTTTTACTTCCTCATTATGCAAATATTTGCAAAAACCACAGCATCAGTCTCTGGTGTCATTTTGTTTTTCCCTCAGAAGTAAATCAAGTGTTGCTGATTGTTGTATTTTTTCTGTCAGAAAATCACACATGTCTGCAATGGATTTTGGGTTTTGATTGGGGAAAAAGCACATTAGTACTTCCTGATATTTTCCATGATTAAATACTTTAAATAACTTTGGTGAAAGAAAATATCAAACCAGGGCAGATAAATTACTTCATTAACTTTTATTTTGTAAGTTTCTCAAACAAAAGAACAAATAGTAGAATATAAATTCACATAATGCTATGTTAAATAGGTGAGCCGACTTAAAGATTAATGCATCCTTTAGGCGATAATAGGAGATAACAAAAAAGAAACTTATTATTAATTCAGGCAGATGAAGGTCACAAAAATCTGAAATTAACTTTTTATGCACCTAAAAGACAAATAGACAGCAAGGAATACAAAGATTTTGTTTTAAACCATTTAGTAGTAATGGTTTGAGACAAGTTTTTAGGATAAGTTTCTGCATTCTTATTTTTTCTGATATTTAACAGCAACAATAATTAGGATTTCCAAAATGAGATATTTTTGCTCGGAAAAAAAATAAAAAAATATATATATTAAAGCGTTATCAGCTACAGCAAAATGTTTCTTTTCTTTGTTACCACCCTGGTTGGTGGGCTTTTACATCTTCAGGTCAGAATCTTAGCAGCCCTGCTGTATTCCTCTCATGGGTTGTGTTCCTCTGCTTCCTTGATGAAAACTCTTCCATCTGAGTGTTTTTTCCAGTTAACATGGATGACATCATTCACATTTTCACTCAGCCGTTGCTTCATCTGGGATAAAGAAAACATCCTTTTTTTAACCAGTATATATATGTAGTTTAAGCTGACTGAATCAAAGCACAGCTACTCTTAAAGGCTTGACATCTGGAAGACTTACTTGCTCCAAGATGCTGTTTTGCACTGTGGGGTCATTCAGATCTAAAGTTGAGTCCTGCAGGCTGATCCCCAGTTTCACAAACTGCAGATTAGATTTTCCTAAAATTCAAAATAAAACCAAATCATTTGTCAGGGTTGCTTAGGGACTAGTTCTACAGTTTATTTATCCATAACTGTCAGCCTGCACTGATTAGAAACGTTCACTTACTGCATTTGCAGAGGAAAGGCTGCATTTCTGTGCATTTCCTGTCTCCCCATTTGCCAGATTCAGTCTTCAGCATTGCAACACAATATTCATTATTTTGTGTATATATCAGTTGGGATTCCCTCCAGTACCTCAGAGAAGAGTCAGTCAGGTCTGACCAAACCCAGGGGTCTCTGAAGAGACCAACAAATACTGATTGTCCATTGGCTACTCCCTGGACTGTCGTGTATTCTGCGTCATTCCTCAAGCTGACCAGGTCTGTGTAGTTTCGTCTGCAGAAATCTCGAGCAGCGGTCCAAGTCGTCTGCTCTGGACTGAGGATGTACTGAGCTGCTCCCTGTTTTGTACCTGAAAAGAAGATTTTTTTTTGTTTGTTACAACAAAAACAATAGAGAAAATGCACCAAGCAGGCATCTACAGCAGTGTTTTTGTTATTCTTAGACTATTTAATTCACACAGATTAATCAGACAAAGTGTTCTAAGGATTTAAACAAAATCTACTTTGGACATATGTCAGTTTCTATGTGGACAAGAAGTACAAATGCAGCAGAAACAAACATCCATCTTTTGTCTAATTGTTATCTGAGATTGGGTGTCAGAAATAACCCATGTTTACATCTCAATGTAAACATGTTCTGATATTATTGAGCACAGTTTGGCTCTTTTAGGCTCATTTTGATATGCATAATTGATTGTCAGTGTTTGCATATTATTAGGAGAAAAATGTAAAAGGAATACTCACCATCAAAGCAGACTGAATATTTGGTATTGACACAAGAATCTGCAAAAAGTTTTCCAGAACTGTAACCACCACAGTTGTTGGTACCTAATGAGCTCCATATTAGATAATTATTTTCTCCATCCTTGTAGAAATCTTTGTCTGCTATAGACCAGTGCCACGTTAGGGTGCTTCCTTTGTACAACCCAATCCACACAGCATCACTGTAGTCATCTCCAACACTTTGAAGAGCCATGTTCATCTCATTCATGTCTTCCATGGAGGCCAGGTCAACGCACGTTTCCCTGCAGTAGCTCTGTGCCTCCGTCCAGGTTTTTGGAGTGTGGATTAAGACATATTGGTACTGATACACACAGAGACAAAGAGAACAAAGTCCTGTAGCAGAAAAGTAGGAATTGTAAAGAGCAACAAGGATTAGTTGGAAATTCTTGTCTGAGAAGATAAGTGTTTTTTTTCTTAGAAAATATGCCCTGGAGGTGGCACATGTTTTACACATGTATAAAACAAATGTATAAAACTTGGAGAAAACTAACCTGCAAGAATCATAAGCTTTATGACATTTCCCATGGCTGCTATAAATCTATGGGAAGAAAGAAAACTGAGATTAACATATTTATATAGCAAAGTATTTAGTAAAGTTGTAATAGTGGCTTATAAAAGAGATAGAGATGTTAATGTAATGTACCATGTATGATTTCTCTCTATGAATTGAATTTATTTAGAAATGTAAACATTTTGAAATGTATAAGATTTCAAATAATAATTATCTTAATATTAGATTTTTTTCAAAAAACTAAATGAGCATCGATTTTGTAATCTAACCACTGTAGATAAAAGCAAAGCAAGAGAAGAACAAAAATACAGGGCGCCAAAATAAAGGCGTAAAGTAAATGGAAAATAATTTCTGCAATGTTTTGGTTACATGTGGTGAAGGAAACGGTTAATTAATGGATAAACAATGAATATTTGACAAGATTTATAAATAATCTTACCTTTTGTTTTCTGAGTCCTATGTTCAGCAATAATAGAGGCTACTAAAAATGAACTTCTGAATTAAACTTTTGTTACAGTAGCTGTGCAAAGTGTGTTTAAAGCTGTCTCTGAATGGTGTGTGGTGGATGTTTTGTGACAGTCACGTCTTAAATTACTTGCTCTTCTTCTTCTGTATGGAAAGCAGCATGCAAATGAGAATAAGGATTGGTGATCCACATTCCTTTTCCCCACTGACATCAAATAAGATTAAACATTTTTCTAAATGCCAGAATAAAAGATTTTATTGGATTCATTTTACGACTTTCTTTTAAGTAAACATACTTTGTATTTAAACAATTTGGAAAAGCCTTATTTAGGTCAACTGACATGCAATCCGTCAGAAGCAACTTAATTATGGATCATTATGTTTGAATAACCTTGAAACATGATGACCCATAATCATGTTACACAACTTTTTACATAGTTGTGTAAAAAAAACTGTATGGCCATAAAAATCATCAGCAATAATTTTGAGACCTTTGTATTCATCAATAATCAGTCGGGTCTTATTGTATTCAATCTGGTCCATTTAAAGTGGATTCTGGTCCACTTTAAATGGACCAGAGTTTGTTTCCCCCATTGGTTTGGACCTTTTGTGCAGGTGTGAATACACTGAAGCAAATCCTGGTATGGACCAAACAAACAAAAAAATAAATAAACATAAAGTTTGCTTTAATAAAACAATGGTCCAAAGAGCTTTTCTGGTGTGGATCCAATCTTAGAAAGTTTTACCACATCTTTCTGAGTTCCATGTCCAAATATAATAGTAGCTACTGAAAATTCACTTGTGAATTAATCTGTTCTTCATTTGGTAGTACAACATGTGCTTAATTTTACTGCCCAATTCATCATGAAGGATTTCCGACGGTCAGATCTCAAGAGATTGGTCTTCTAATCATTATGCAAAGCAGTATGAAAATTGAAGTTAATTGAATGTAGAGAATTTACTTTCTCTAAAAAAGGTAGATAACTTTTCTATTTCTTACCAACAATAAATCAGAAAAAACATTTCCTGATTTTCGGTTTCAGTCTGATTGATTTAGTTTTTAATCCTGCTCATGGTTCAGTCATTGATCAGTTCTTCCACCCACCTGTGGCTATTGGCTGATGGATTATTGGTATTGATAGAAGTTCTGTGTGTAAATGTCCAGTATTATTTACTTGCCAGTTCCAAAAATCAAATATCTGAAGAGGATATTTGCTCAGGAGAAACAGATTAATATTTTCTGAGCTCTATAGGGTGAGTAATCTCATGGAAATAATTTGTATAAATATGCACAACGAAGAGACTGGCAGGTTTCCAGGGTATTGTTGTTTCCATCTTTTCTGAATTATTTACTTCTGAATTATTTACTGTGATGGTATAGAAAACTTTAAAGATTATTCAAAGAAATTGTGGGTGTTCTTAATTTTGGGATATGTTTAAATTTTCTCCAAATAATTATAATAAAGAGTCATGTTCAATAAATTAGAATATGCATTCCAGTGAAGATTGTTTCTTTTTTCAGTTCAAGAAGTACATTTTTGAAAGACAAGAACATTTCTGTGTTAGAATGGTAACTTTCAAATCTTACATGTTAAAAATATTACAAAGAAATAATATATATAATATTTACTTGCTCCCATGTTGTTTTCTTAATCTGTATAAAGCGCCTCATTCAGTGAATTGAGTTACTAAAATGAATTGGCATTACACTGATCTGATTTATTCAAAAGATTTTTAAATCTGTCAAGTTGAAGAGTTGCAAATTACAAGGAAATTCTAATTTGTTCCTTTGAAAAAACCCTGGCTGTAAAAGAGTTAAATTTTCCTTTCACCATCACTGTGGACAGGGCAAACAGGTTTCNCAGCTCCTCTTAAAGGCACAGCACAATTCCTTAGCTATGGAACATATTAATTGAAAAGGGAAAATAAATCATCTTACCCTGTTAAGACTTTTCCTCTACGCAAATCAGTGTTGTTCATTAAGCTATGTCCGGACAAATGCAAATTCTATTACAATTGTTTTGCAAGTGGAGCTGAAGGTGAACAAAGTAACTAGGAAGAATCACAAAGCCACGAAGAGAAGGAGAGTCAACTGCCTCTCTTTGTTTGGGGGAAGAATGCTACTATTATATGTTATATTAGGTTTAAATAAATACCAGATTGAAAGGATAGACTTATAATAAAACAAACATTATTTTGAAGATTCTGAAAAGTTTCCGGCTTTACGGTCTAAAACTTTAAAGAAAAAGAGATTAAGGATTATTTAATTTCAGTGTTTTTCTTTTCAAATCCTCACTGCTGTCCACAAGGTGGCGGCATTGCGCCAACAGATAAATGAACACAGTTGAAGAGGAAGGGGAGTCTACGGAAGAGGATTAGGGCCACCGAAATAAATAAATAAATAAATAAAAATCCTGATTTTAAAAGTCAGAATTCTGAGATTAAAGTCATAATTCTGAGATTAAAGTCATAATTCTGAGATTAAAGTTAGAATTCTTAGATTAAAGTCAGAATTCTGAGATTAAAGTCAGATTAAAGTCAGAATTCTGAGATTAAAGTTAGAATTCTTAGATTAAAGTTAGAATTCTGAGATTAGTCAGAATTCTGACTTTAATTAAAGTCAGAATTCTGAGATTAAAGTCAGAATTCTGAGATTAAAGTCAAAATTCTGAGATTCTGAGTGAGGGTAAATACTTGTAGTAATCGGTCCTTGTTTTTCTTTGTTTGAATATGACGCCTCATTTAATGTCCTTCGTTTGTTTTCTTTTATTCAAGTCTTTACCATAACTGTTTGTTTTTGGTTTTTCTGGTTAATCGCAAAAATCAGATCACAACAATTATCTTTTGTCAACGTTACTTAAACTAGGGTGACCAGACATCCCTGATTTGGGGGAGATTGAGATGATATTATGTCTCTGTTTTAGAATATTGGCAGACTGATAAAATATGAGGTAGGAGGGAAATATTCTGATAGAACTGAATGAATGAGGAAAACTGACAAAGCTGGAGAGAAATATGAAATAAAAACATATTATTTAATTGTGTCTTATATGTTGTATTTTAAGTGTTTCTCTTCGCTATCACCTGTGGTGTTTCTCAGTCTTTCACATTATCTTTTCTGCTCCCACAGTGGTCACTGAAACAACTTGAAACCGACAAAAGTAATAAATGGAAATTTACTGAAAATGAACCAATAAAAATCAGACATTGTTTTTAATTGAGTTTCAACAGAGTAAGAAAATGACAGACCAAGATGACTACAATTGTACAGATTATTCTGAAGTTTAAGAACCACAGGACTGGAGCCAATCTCCCTGGCTGTGGCCGCAGGAAGAAAATGGACAAATTCAAGAGAATTATGATATGAATGGTTACTGAAAGTCCAGAACAACCAAATCCAGAAAGCAAAGGTGAAATACAAGGTGAAGGTGGACTTCATGTGAAAGAAAGCAAATCATAAAAAAGTGAGGCTGGAGTTTACCACACATGTTTTGGGAGAGATGAGACAAAAGGTACATCAGCTCTATGGTCACATACACAAAAATGCTAATAAGTTTTAACTACCATCATTTTAATTGAGGCAAAATTTAAAAGCAGTGTCTGACTTTCATCAGTTTGTCAGTAAGCATTTTTTAACTGCTTTTGTCAGTTTCAAGTTAGTTCTGTTACCATTGTGGGCTTTTTCATTAACAAAGGTACCAACTATATTATTCATGTGTATGCATGGTTGCTTACAAACTATGTACACAATTTCCAGTTTTAATTTTCTATTTCTGCTATTACTTTTATTATTATTAATAGTAATATTACCACTGTGTGGAGAGACACGTTCCTGCTTTAATATTTGATTTTTAATGTTTAAATGTTAATAAAACTGTAAACTTATCTGTCCCAGTTTCTTCATTTTAGTTTGATGAATTTGCTTCTTCTTTATCGCCAAGTGAGAAATGTCCTCAGATTTAGTATTGGAAATCTGGTCACCTTATGGATGGCTGAGAACCTATAAATATGAAGAAATTTAATATCTGGGAAGTATCATAACTTAAACTTAAAGGTCAGCACCAGAGTTTTCTAGAAAAATATTCAGATTTCATTTGATTTTGTGGTTTCAAAGCTGATCACTGATCTCCCAAAATTGAGGAAATAGGCGCAAAACAGGCTCGATTTTTTGCTGGTATTAAAAATATTATAGAGATAGTAAAAAAGGTAGTAAAAAGTAGTAAAGTCAACTATGGGATTTCTGTATAAACCCTGTAACACACAGAAACTTGGATAAGTAACTTTAATCATATTGCATTGATGGCGGCGCGTGAACAACGCGAGGCTCTTCGTCTCTCTTCATCCACCATCATCATAAACACCGGAGTGCCACAAGGCTGTGTGATGAGTCCCTTCCTCTACTCCCTCCTCACCCA